>CM076569.1:894342777-894431752 GCA_034641835.2 Pinus albicaulis
ATGTGTTGTGACCAGCAAAAACCCCCCTTTTATTTAATATTAGTAATAATACTAAATAAATGGGGACCCTTAGTTAAAAAATCCAAAAAATCAATTAGGATTTGTTTTCCTTTTCAAATAAAACTTTCTATCATAAACTTAGAGAAATCCCTTAGAAAGAACCTTAAGCAACACTTAAGTTTATGATAGATTACAATAAAATTGTTCTTTAAACAAAATAGCGCATACATCGCAAAGTGGTATATATCTTTTGTAAAACTGAAAATGCGATTTTACGATTTTGCGATAATGCGATCCCAAAAAGCCTATACAATAACATATTGGTCGCAGATCGCATAGAGCAGAAAAGAGAAATTTTAAACGAATACCTTTTGCGCTATTTACAATTTTGTGCTTTTGCGATATTTGCGATGTGCACTTTTGCGCTATTTCGCAATTTGCGCTTTTGCGCTATTTACAAAATTGCGATGGTTTCATTTTGCGATATTGTGATATTGTGACATTGCGATATTGCGATATTGCGCAGCAAATCGCAGATCGCAATGTCCTAGATTCATAAAAGCGTGTTGTTCAAAGAAAATCTTCCCATATATCAATATCTGTTATGCACTTTAATGATTGGATTAAATGAATAGATTTTCAATTAATGGTAAAAGAGATTTTGTTTTGATTGAAAGTCGTTTCACGATAAAATAATATATTTCATCTGCCTTTGCATTTAAAACAATCTCATCACCTTTCTCAAGCCATTACTCTCATTTAACTCGTAAAACGCAGGCACAAAGGAGCAAACGTCTATACAAAGCTTTCACAGAATATTATGGGTAAGAAAGAGAAGAGCTCGAATTCTGAAAACAGAGAAATGGCTTCACTGTATGTAGACACCGCTTGCAATAAGGACGCCGGTATAACCACATGGGAAGGAATGTATAATTTGCTGGAAGAAGAAAATCCTGTGGTGTTGAAAGTTGCGGTTACAGCAGGTTCCAGTAATACGTCTGAGGCAACTCTTAAAGAACTGGCTTGCTCATTTCTGCATAGAACAGCGGCAAGGCCGAGGATTCTCTCGTATACGGACATAGTGAAATGGGTGTTGGACAGCACCGATATTTCAGACAGGCAATTTAGAACCCCATCTCAAGAGCTAATCGGGTCATTCACCACGGGAGATTTGAGGATGATGTATAAGTTGCCGGAACCTCAGGCGACTTATAATAAGAAATTCATGGAAGATTTTTCCAGAGAACATGCGAATTTGTCAGAATGCACACAGGATTGGACCAAAAGAGATGAACCGTTGAAGAAAAACAAACACGGGTGGACAGAACCAAAAAGGATGTTTTAGACGCTGTTCACAAGTTCAATATCCAAGTGGGAAATTTGACACAGTTTCTACCACAAGATAGGGTATGTGAATTTGCCAAATTATCCCCTATAGAGCTTTGGGAAGTTACTGAAAAAGCTGTTGGAGATCAGGAGCTCTTAGGGAAACATAAAGCTCTTATTGAGAAAAGTCGGGAGTTGAAGAGACTTGAAATAACTGTAAAGAAAAATGAGGAAACATTGAAAAAATTCAAGGCACTTAATGTTGAGCAAGAAAAATATGTGGAGCGTGTTCGGCAAAGAGAAAAACTACTGCAAAAGGTTGAATCTATAAATAAGAAACTACCTTGGCTGAAGTATGATATGAGAAAAAGGAAAAGGAGAAAATGGCGAAGCGAAATCTAGATGAAATTGCAAAATTAATAGCAGAGCGAAAAGCTCCAATAGAGGAGAATGCACAAATCAGAAAGGCAGAGAAGGCAGCAGAAGAGGCGGCTACAGTGGCAAACACTCTTACTGATTATGTAAATGATAATTTACACAAAGCTAATTTGATTTCAGAAACTGTTCCAGGATATCTCCCACCGGCACATCAACTGCAAACGGAATGGAGGCAAAAAGCAGAAGAAAGAGCAAGATAAATCCAAGGGCTGACAAGATTAAATTGGGACTGTTACTGGACATACTTAGTGAAGCCACACAGTTAGCACAGTGCGCTTAATTGTATCATCAATTCTACAGAGAAGATTGCGCCTACACTTGCCGACTCTGTCTTTTCAGGACAGTTGAATTCTGAAGTCGATTAACCACCTCTTCTCAAAACTATGGTAGATGCCTGCAAGTTTAAAGATCAAGTTCATAAATAGTTAATTAATAGTCTTTATTTTTTAGATTTAGTTTTAATTTTACTGTATTTTAGCCTAGGAAAAGGACGGTCATTAAACCGAATCCTTAATTTTTGCAATAGACTATTTTTAGATTTAGCTAGGTAGTATTTAAACTCTTCTCATGCATTTAGAGAGGGGTCCTGGATCCTAATATTTTTGACTTGGAGATTACATTTATGTACTCCACTGACTTATATATTTTTTAAAAGGATCACATCTGGTGATTTTATGCGGAATTATCTTTGAAGTGTTGCATTTCTGTACCTTGAAATTTGATTTTGCATCAGAATTACTGGATTAGAGTATCAGATTTCATTTGAAAGCTTTCAATATGAATAAGGTATTTCTATCTGTTCACTGTTGATTTCTTTTGTTTTATGATATTCGCTTTAAAATTTGCTATCATTTACAGATATTTGTTCTCATAACGTTTCTTTATATATATCATTTCTAACTATAATTGAAATGTTATCTTTTATAAGTACATGTAGATGATATATTATGATGAATGCAATATGTTAATACAACTCTGTTTAATTTATTAAACAGAGTTATCTTTATTTGTTTCTGCACATTTAGATTTAAATTATAATACATTTTTATGGTTATTGTTAAATTGAAATAATCTTAAGATGTATTCACATATAATTGCTCGGGTTAGTGTTAGATTTCTTTAACAATATTTAGTTTAAATTAGATAGTTTTATTTCAGTCAATTTAGTCCCACTTTCACTCATCCAAATCAACCCATCACCAACCCATTAGTTATAAGGAAACTGGTCCTTTAAATCCAGTCGGAGCCACCATACCAAACGGAAAAGGAGCTGTCCTAAGGTCCGGACTAGGTGGTTTTCCCCAATGTTTGAAGCAGAGATTTTCTAGGCTTCAACATTTTTGGCGCTAGAAGGAGGGCCTGAGCTATGAATGGCAAGTAAATCTTTACCCAAAAGCCATTCTGAGAGAAAAACACCCTCATCAACTTCTTCAATTTCTTCTGAAATACAAAATCCTATAGAAGGAATTGAGAAGAATATTCATACACCCACTACCAAAATCTCAAAACATTCAGACAATCAAAATCCTGAGTCTCCTGAATTTCAAGATTTAATTCATAAATTGAAAGGATTCTCATTATCTCTAGATGAGTCTGAAATATCTGAAGGTAGTGTAACTTCAAAATTTGTTTCTTCAAAACCTCTTACTAGGCTTCAAAGTGAAAAACTTGGTATTTCTCTGAAAGAATTCCCTTTACCTAGTAGATTCAAGACAAGAAAAACTCAATCGGAATCAGTAAGTGATATAATTTCTTCAACTCATATTCAATTACCTGTTTCCAAAATCCCAACTCAAAAAAGTACAGTTGTTTCCACATCATCTGCTCAATCATCATCCCCTCAATCATCATCTGTTCAATCATCATCAATCTCAACATCATCTATTCCAACAACTTCTATTCAAACACCACCACCTTCTACTACTCCTCCAATAGTTGTTCCAATAATAGCTAGACCATGGGCTACTCTAGGGGCTGTCAACATGCCTGCACCTTTACATGATTTACCTAACAATCCTGGAAAATGGCTTCCAAAGTTTAGTCCAGATCTTAACATTCAAGCTGAAGAACATATCAATAACTTTATGCTGGCTGTAAATTTGAATGGAGTCGTGCATGAAGATGTGGTAGTCAGACTATTCCCTTATACTCTTCAAGGGGCTGCAGGATCCTAATACTTTTAATTACCTTCAGGATCCATAACAAGTTGGGCCATTTTTGCAGATCATTTTTTAACCAAATTTGGAGATGACAGATCAATAGCTACTTTAATCAACGATCTCTCAAATTTGAAAGCAGAACCCAAGGAACCCATTAAAGATTTCAACGCTAGATTCAACAAACTTTTGAACAAAATTCACACAGATTCAAGGCCTAGTGAACAAGTCAGAAGTGAATGGTACATAACTGCCTTACCCTCAAACATAGCAATTTTTGTAGATATAGCTGCAAAACCTACATTAGCCGAAAATATGAAAGAGGCTATTGTAGTAGAAAAACGAATTATTTCTCTAGAAAAGAAAAATGCTATTGAGGAAAGGAAATCAAAGAAATTCAGCTTCAAAGATGATTCAAAGAAAAAGGCCAAATACCCATACGACATGGAAGGTTTACAGAAATTCTTTAAAACCATGTCAAATGAAATGGTTGAAATTAAAAAACAAGTATTTGAAACTTCTACCAAAAAACCATTCCAAAATTTCAGAAGAAACCAAGTTGAATCTAAACCTCCTAATGCAATCTCTAATGCAGAATCAGAAGAAGAGGAAGAAGAAGAAGATACATCTTTAGTATCAGATGAGGAATATGAGAATGAAGAAATAGCTGAATTGCATGGAATGTGGGATTTTATTCTCCCTAATTCTGATAGTGAGGTAGAACAAGAAGCTATGCCTGTAAGTACTAGGAGTAAATCTACAACGGAGCCTGTACAAACAGCTCCTAAAAAGAAAATTACAACTCCAAGTACCAAAGACAAATCCCCCATAAAGAAATCTTCTCCATTACCTACTCAAAATCAGCCATCTTCTTCTAATCCTCCTACATCAACAACAAAGAATTTAGTGGTGTCAGATCCTATGGAGTATAACATTGTTGAAGACATGAAAAAGATTAAAGCCAACATTTCCTTACATGAACTCAGCAAACTAAAACACCAACAGAAGTTGCTATTGAAAGAATTAAACGCTACACCAATTGCTCCTTTACCAAGTGGTGTAGTTGCAAAAGCAGCTAGGGGAGTTGGTAAGCCACGAGATAAGGTAGATGCTACTGATACAGTGCTCATTGGAGAAAAATCAAATTCTCAGACTCCTCCTTTTCTTTTGACTTATGAAATGTACAATAAGAATCTGCATAATTGTTTAATTGATTCTGGAGCTTCCTCTAATATAATGCCTACTTCTGTTTGTGCCAAATTGAATATCTAACCACAGAAATTGGCAGTTCATATTGTTCAATTGGATCACTCTAAAGTTCAAGTTGTAGGAGAAATCAATTCAGTTACTATCAGATTAGCTTCTGATCCTAGGATTGTCCAAAGAATTGATATTTTGATTGCAGATATTCCTGAATTCTATGGATTAATCTTAAGCAGGGACTAGTCTGTGAAACTTAATGGTTATATCTCAATTGATTATTCACATATGTGGCTTCCCTACAAAGGGAAACCAAATCAAATCAAATTTGAACGATAAAAACATATGACGCACACTGTCACTGAATTTGAACAACCTAATGAGCATGTGGCATTCAACAACAATATTCTTCGAGGTTATTCTACTGAATCATTTCTTGGAAACTTCAAAGCACCTCAATCACCTTTTTCTGTAAATACTTTTGTTTCTCAAATAGAAAATTTTTCACAATCTGATCCTTCCAGAATTGTAAATATTTCTGATGTAATTGTAGATAAGCCAATAGATAAATCATTATTTTGGTCGTTATATTTTGATGGATCAATGTCTAGTGATGGAGCTGGAGCTGGATGCATTTTAATTGATTGAGATGGAGAGAAAACCATGCTGTCATGTAGGTTAGAATTCGAGTGTACGAACAATACCGCAGAATATGAAGACTTGGTTCAAGGACTTTATCAAGCTATAGGGTTAGATGTTAAATACTTGAAAGTCTTTGGTGATTCCGAAATTGTCATAAAACAAGTTAGGAATACTATTCATTTCCTTTCAGGACATCTTAAACACTATCAAACCCTAGTACAAGATCTTACCACTCATTTTTTAGCATTCAATATTTCTCCTATTCCTAGGAATCAAAATACATTAGCTGACTTGTTAGCTAATGTTACATCTAAAATCCTGCCTGCTGAAGATTGCGGTCCTGATAGATTTTCTGTAGAATTGATTTTTTGCCCATCTGTCCCCAATAATGTCACAAATTGGAGAGTTTTCTATCATGATCAAGATATTTTAAATTTCATGACTTCATAGAAATCATATGATGAGAAAATTATTGATGAGAATGATCATGATTTACAAATTGCTTCAAAAGGTAATGAAAATCCCATTCGAAAATCTGTTGTTAAATTAGAAGATTTATACGATATTAAAGACAGATTCAAGAAAGTCACTAATACTAAAATTCAAATTTCCACTTTGAAGTTTGAATTAGTAAATCTTGGTTCTGATTCTAAACCTCAAAACGTTAATTTAGGACTCAATTTAACACCAGAAGAAAGGAATTCTTTCATTAAAATATTGAACAAATATAAAAATGTTTTTGCTTGGAATTATGATGATTTAAAAACGTATGATACTTCAGTTATTCAACACACAATTCCAATGCTTCCTGATATTAAACCTGTTCAACAAAAGTTAAGGAAGGTTCATCCAAATCTCAAAGGACAAATCAAATCAGAACTTAATAAACTTTTAAAAGCCAAAATCATTTTTCCTGTAAGGCACTCCAATTGGGTTTCCAATATGGTACCTGTAAGGAAGAAGAATGGTGATATAAGAATCTGTATTGATTTTAGAAACTTAAACAAGGCATGTTTAAAAGACAATTTCCCATTGCCAACCATGGAACAGATACTTCAAAAGGTAGCTGGTTCTAAACTTATGTCCTTTCTTGATGGATTTTCAGGCTAGAATCAAGTTTTAGTTCATCCAGATGACAGATTGAAAATAACTTTCAGAACAAAATGGGGAACTTATGCTTATCAGAAAATGCCTTTTGGTCTAATAAATGCAGGAACAACTTTCCAAAGAGCCATGTACATAGCATTTAAAGGTCTGATCAATAAATCAGTTGTTGTTTATCTTGATGACATAACAGTATTTTCAAAAAAGAGAGCCAATCATCTACATGATCTAAAGAAAATATTTGAAAGATGTAGAAGGTTTGGTATTTCCTTAAATCCAAAGAAATATTTCTTTGCTTTGGATGAAGGAAAACTCTTAGGATTTATTGTGTCAAAATATGGTATATATATTGATCCAGATAGAGTCAAAGAAATTTCTGATATTTCTTTACCTCATAACAAAAAATCCATAAAATCATTTCTTGGGCAGATCAATTTTGTTAAAAGACTCATTCCTGATTTTTCTTTAATTGTTTTACCTATGCAAAATATGATCAAGAAGAATTCAGTATTCAAATGGGGGCATAAATAGAAATAAGCCTTTGAGGTAATCAAATAAGCAATCATTAATGCACTAGCATTGAATACCTCGGATTTTTCTAAAGATTTTACTTTGTATACTATGGCCACCGAAACATCTTATGCAGTTGTTTTAACACAGCTCAATGATCAGAAAATTGAGGCACCAATTTCTTTCTTTAGCTCAAATCTGCAAGGATATGATCTTAATTATTCTGATGTCGAAAAACAAGCCTTTGCTGTGTTTAAATCAATCAAACATTTCAGACCTTTTCTCTTGAAAACACATACAAAAATCATTGTCCCATTCTCTGCAGTGAGGCAATTATTAATTCAAAAAGAAGTAGGAGAAAAGAGAGCTAACTGGGTAACATCCTTGCAAGAATATGATATTGATATTAAACCAGCTAAGATTGTTAGAGGACAAGGTTTTCGTAGATTATTGGTAGGAGCTCATAACATACCAGAAAATCAAGATTCAAATCAAGATATTCAAGTAAGTCAGATAAGTGTTACAGATTCTGAATCTCAGTATGATGATCTTATCTATTACTTGAAAAATGGGTATGCTCCTTCTAATCTCAGTTATAAGAGTAAACGCGCTTTAAGGTTAAAGGCTATTAAATATGACATCATTGATAATGTGTTATTCAGGAAAAATTATGATTCAATCTTATTAAGATGTCTTGAAAAGACTGAAGCTGAAAAGGTTTTGCAGGAATTGCATGATGGACCGGTAGGAGATAATTTTGGAGGTGATACCACAGCTCACAAAATAATTCGTGCTGGTTATTACTGGCCTACCCTTTTTAAAGATACGCATGATCACGTAAGGAAGTGCAGAATTTGTCAAACTGCAAGTGGAAGACAAAGGAAACTAGTTTTTCCTTTGCAACCAGTGAGTATTGAGCAACCATTCGAACAATGGGGGCTTGACATTATTGGTGAGATAGTACCTCATTCTTCCAAACAGCACAAGTACATCCTTGCTACAACTGATTACTTTACAAAATGGGTAGAAGCAATTCTGTTGAAGGTAGCCAATTCTAATGCAATTATTGATTTCATAGATCAATTCATCATAACCAGGTTTGGTGTACCTAACACTCTTGTCTTTGATAATGCATCCTACTTCTCTGGAAATAGTTTAATAGAATTTGCAGTCAAAAGAGGTTTTAAATTAAAATATTCAGCAAATTATTATCCATAAGGTAATGGTTTGGCTGAATCCACTAACAAAAATCTTATCAAAATCATTAAAAGGACCATTGATCAAAATCAAAAGAATTGGCACAAGTCTTTAATCTTTGCATTATGGGCTGATCGTATCACTGAAAAAGCTTCAATAGGAACTTCACCTTTCAATTTAGTTTATGGAAAGGAAGCTGTGATACCATCAAATTTAACTCTTCCATCATTAGCCTTAGTGCAATTTATTGAAGAAAATCCTTCTTCATCCATTCAATTGAGATATGATCAAATCCTTAAACTAGAAGAAGATAGAGATAAAACAAAAATTATTCATGAAAAACATCAACAGCTTGTAAAATCTTCTTTTGATGCAAGTTCTACCGACTCAAAAATTTTGTCAATTGGTGATCTTGTTCTGAAATGGGATAAAGCACACGAAGAAAATGGTAAACATACAAAGTTTCAGAAAATGTGGCTTGGACCATTTCAGATCATTGAAAAGATAGGCTCAAATACATTCATACTCCAAGATCTAACAGGTAAGAGAGAATCTCTTCCTGTAAATGGGCTTATCTTGAAGAAATTCTTTTCATAAGAAGGTAACCTCTTCTTAAACTGTACATATTCATTTCTGCAAAGTTTTTGATTGTTTTTGCAAATAAAGGTTGTTAATAAGTCTATAATTGACTGTTTACTATTTAGGAAAATTTCTTAGGAAAAATATTATAAATATTTATTTTGTGTAAATAAGAATTTTTAAAAGAGATAGTCACAGTTTTTGGATAATTTAAAATAAGATGTTAAACTTTGAAAGATTATTCCAATCATTTGCATCATCTTTTGAAAACTTCAGGAGAATGTAAATCATTATAAGTTTATTGAGCAGAGAAAGGTTATCTATAAAAGTAAAGATTTTTCAAAGTCTTGGTAATCAAAAAACTCTGAAAATTGTCATCCATTGATTCTTAAGGATAAAACTATTTCACCCCATCCATTTAAGTTGTGATTTTTTAGAATGTAATTCTATGAAATTATATGAAAATTTAAGAGATAAGAGGTCTCATTATGAGCCGACTTACCATGTTCATAAGGAGTAATAAAACTGACATTACCAATACTACATACCAAAACAGGGTAATGGCTTATAAATATAAGACAGGGGTCTCATCACAAGCCATCTTGTTCAGTTTAATTATAACTAGTGAATGGCATTGTTATTAACTGGCTACCAAACCAGAACAATGGCTCTTAAAAATGAAAATAAGTAAAAGACAAAAACATGAGATAATAGGTCTTATGAATTTATCTTTTAAAAAGTCATAATTTTAGTTGGATGGGACAATGAATGGTTAATGGTTTAAAGGTAACCTTGTCGAGACTATGAACGTTTACAGGCAGCAGAGGCCATACCTATGGAAATAGAGTATATTATAAAACCAAAACTTGGAGAAATCCACTTACTTCATTATTAACACCAATCAAAGCTTGAGATAACCCAAAAATGTTTTTATTCTTAAGGAATTAGAAAGAAATTGTGAATGATTTTTATTTCTTTTTCATAGTTAGATTTTATTTAAAATATCTTAAGATAGTTTTCATTATCTTTAAAAATATTTATTTACTAGAAATATAGTGTTCATTTTATTTTTTTCAGAGATAACTGTTTCTTTCAGTATATCGCCAATTGTTGTGACCAGCAACAACCCCCCTTTTATTTAATATTAGTAATAATATTAAATAAATGGGGACCCTTAGTTAAAAAATCCAAAAAAATCAATTAGGATTTGTTTTCCTTTTCAAATAAAACTTTCTATGATAAACTTAGAGAAATCCCTTAGAAAGAACCTTAAGAAACACTTAAGTTTATGATAGATTACAATAAAATTGTTCTTTAAACAAAATAGCGCATCCATCACAAAGTGGTATATATCTTTTGTAAAACTGAAAATGCGATTTTGCGATTTTGCGATAATGCGATCCCAAAAGCCTATACAATAACATATTGGTCGCAGATCGCATAGCGCAGAAAAGAGAAATGTTAAACGAATACCTTTTGCTCTATTTACAATTTTGCGCTTTTGCGATATTTGCGATGTGCGCTTTTGCGATATTTGCGATGTGCGCTTTTGCGCTATTTCGCAATTTGCGCTTTTGCGCTATTTTCAAAATTGCGATGGTTTCATTTTGCGATATTGCGATATTGCGATATTGCGACATTGCGATATTGCGATATTGCGCAGCAAATCGCAGATCGCAATGTCGCAGATTCATAAAAGCGTGTTGTTCAAAGAAAATCTTCCCATATATCAATATCTGTTATGCGCTTTAATGATTGGATTAAATGAATGGATTGTCAATTAATGGTAAAAGAGATTTTGTTTTGATTGAAATTCGTTTCACGATAAAATAATATATTTCATCCGCCTTTGCATTTAAAACAATCTCATCACCTTTCTCATGCCATTACTCTCATTTAACTCGTAAAACGCAGGCACGAAGGAGCAAACGTCTATACAAAGCTTTCACAGAACACTATGGGTAAGAAAGAGAAGAGCTCGAATTCTGAAAACAGAGAAATGGCTTCACTGTATGCAGACACCGCTTGCAATAAGGATGCCGGTATAACCACATGGGAAGGAATGTATAATTTGCTGGAAGAAGAAAATCCTGTGGTGTTGAAAGTTGCGGCTACAGCAGGTTTCAGTAATACGCCTGAGGCAAATCTTAAAGAACTGGCTTGCTCATTTCTGCATAGGATAGCGGCAAGGCCGAGGATTCTCCCGTATACGGACATGGTGAAATGGGTGCTGGACAACACCGATATTTCAGACAGGCAATTTAGAACTCCATCTCAAGAGCTAATCGGGTCATTCACCACGGAAGATGTGAGGCTGATGTATAAGTTTCCAGAACCTCAGGCGACTTATAATAAGCAATTCATGGAAGATTTTGCCAGAGAACATGCGAATTTGTCAGAATGCACACAGGAGTGGACCAAAAGAGATGAACCATTGAAGAAAAACAAACACGGGCAGACAGTACCAAAAAGGATGTTTTAGACGTTGTTCACAAGTTCAATATCCAAGTGGGCAATTTGACACAGTTTCTACCACAAGATAGGGTATGTGAGTTTGCCAAATTATCCCCTATAGAGCTTTTAGAAGTTACTGAAAAAGCTGTTGGAGATCAGGAGCTCTTAGGGAAACATAAAGCTCTTATTGAGAAAAGTCGGGAGTTGAAGAGACTTGAAATAACTGTAAAGCAAAATGAGGAAACATTGACCAAATTCAAGGCACTTAATGCTGAGCAAGAAAAAGATTTGGAGCGTGTTCGGCAAAGAGAAAAACTAGTGTGAAAGGTTGAATCTATAAAGAAGAAACTACCTTGGCTGAAGTATGATATGAGAAAAAGGAAAAGGAGAAAATGGCGAAGCGAAATCGAGATGAAATTGAAAAATTAATAGCAGAGTGAAAAGCTCCAATAGAGGAAAATCCACAAATCAGAAAGGCAGAGAAGGCAGCAGAAGAGGCGGCTACAGCGGCAAACACTCTTACTGATTGTGTAAATGATAATTTACACAAAGCTAATTTGATTTCAGAAACTGTTCCAGGATATCTCCCACAGGCACATCAACTGCAAACGGAATGGAGGTAAAAAGAAGAAGAAAGAGCAAGATCAATCCAAGGGCTGACAAGATTAAATTGGAACTCTTACTGGACATACTTAGTGAAGCCACACAGTCAACACAGTGTGCTTAATTGTATCATCAATTCTACAGAGAATATTGCACCTACACTTGCCGACTCTGTCTTTTTAGGACAGTTGAATTCTGAAGTCGGTCAACCACATCTTCTCAAAACTATGGTAGATGCCTGCAAGTTTAAAGATCAAGTTCATAAATAGTTAATTAATAGTCTTTATTTTTTAGATTTAGTTTTAATTTTACTGTATTTTAGCCTAGGAAAAGGACGGTCATTAAACCGAAACCTTGATTTTTGTAATAGACTATTTTTAGATTTAGCTAAGTAGTATTTAAACCCTTCTCATGCATTTAGAGAGGGGTCCTGGATCTTAATATTTTTGACTTGGAGATTAAATTTCTGTACTCCACTGACTTAAATATTTTTTAAAAGGATCACATCTAGTGATTTTATGCGGAATTATCTTTGAAGTGTTGCATTTCTGTACCTTGGAATTTGATTTTGCATCAGAATTACTGGATTAGAGTATCAGATTTCATTTGAAAGCTTTCAAGATGAATAAGGTATTTCTATCTATTCACTGTTGATTTATTTTGTTTTATGATATTCACTTTAAAATTTTCTATCATTTACAGATATTTGTTTTCATAACGTTTCTTTATATGTATCATTTCTGAGTATAATTGAAATGTTATCTTTTATAAGTACATGTAGATGATATATTATGATGAATGCAATATGTTAATACAACTCTGTTTAATTTCTTAAACAAAGTCATCTTTATTTGTTTCTGCACATTTCGATTTAAATGACAGTACATTTTTATGGTTATTGTTAAATTGAAATAATCTTAAGTTGTATTCACATATAATTGCCCGGGTTAGTGTTAGAATTTCTTTATCAGTATTTAGTTTAAATTAGATAGTTTTATTTCAGTCAATTTAGTCCCACTTTCACTCATGCAAATCAACCCATCACCAACCCATTAGTTATAAGGAAACTAGTCCTTTAAATCCAGTCGGGATGATAAAACATAATTAATACTTTCTGACATGATTTATTTTGCGTAAAAACCTTTATTAAAACCTGTCAAATCAAGCGCATCATGCCCTTTGAACCTTTCTTAATGATGCATATTGCCCTTTGTTTATGCGATATGCAATTTCGCGAATTCACAGTATCGCAATATCGTAATATCACAGTTTTTTTTTAAATGGATTAAATTTTTACAGTTTAAATATGAGAAATGAGATTTATTTTTCGCTTGAGAAATTTCAAATCGGTGATCACAAAATCAGGATTTAGTTGATTTATTGTTTTTAAGAAAAGTTTTGTGTGAAATTGCGATTTGCGATAAAGATGTTTTTATTTAAAAAGTGTTGATGTTTTTTTTTGGAATTTGATTTTTATCAGAAGATTAAAATACTTTTATAAAAAGGGTCCCTATTTCTATTTATCAAAGGTCTAAATTATTTTGAAAAATAAAAATGGGGGGGCAGTTGTTGCATGGCACAACATAAACATAACTATTTGGTCATGTTATTGTTGGCAGTTGCTAGATGACCTATTTCAGTCATTAAGTTAATGGTCTAGTTTCTATTGTATTACTTCAAATTTGTATGGTTGTTTGTAATTCATAAAATCGATATTCTGGATGGTTGATGCTCCAAAAAAGTAATCATTAACGTTCTATGATGGTTTATGGCCTCTTCCATCTTGATTTATGTACAAGTATGCATGTTTTCATATACTCTGCAACTAATTTGGAATTCTAGATGTATATCAATGTAAATTTCCTCAAAAGGACTGTCACTACCTTGTAGATTGTAAACAAAATTTGGGGGTTTCTTTGTGGTGATGAAAGTGATCTGTAGAGTTACATTAAAGATGAGTTTAGATGAATTGATCTTACCTTGGTGTGAGGATAAGCCATAAATGGTTGTTAAAGACCTTATGATGGGTGTGGGCCATTAGGGCCCAAGCATGCCAACTAAGATGGTGGGACATGAATTAATGTCCACAAGGATTTTTCTAGAACAAAAATCCATGCACCACAAACTCAAGAATAAAACCTAGTATAGATACTATTTGGATATTATTGTTACTTACACTCAAAGTATCATTGGGCAAATATATGTATTCTGATCTTAGAATGTGATATGAGAATTCTAGATTTAAAATCTTAATGGTATTTTCTAACCCATATTATGAGTTTGTAGTCGAATACAGGACATATACGTGAGAGAGTCACGGTATCACCTTTCTGAAGGGAGTATTGGGAATATTAGTCATGTCATGCTCAGTGTAGCTATAGTTTTGAGAATGGTTCATCTAGGAAAATTAAAGGAATTTGCACCTATTATTAAATCATAAATCATTAGGGACTTGGATGTTGCGTATATGTGAATTGGTTTCTAGCCTATCCTTGAAAAATACCTCATAAGGAGCTTCTCCTTCATTTTTCCTTGTAATCCATTTAGTCGGTAAAAATTTCCTTGGAGCATGGCTATTAATTAGCCCAAGTCCTCTGTCTTCTCTATGGAGGGTGTAAATGTCACTAGTAACCGACTAGTTTCCTTCCTCCTCACCTTTATCATATAAAATGATAGAGGATATGTTTCAACTTCTTATAAAAAATTCATGAAGGGAAATATAAGTAAAAGAATCACTAGTAACTAAGTAGTTGCCTTCCTCCTCACTTTTATCATGGAAAATGATAAAGGATATGTTTCAAATTCTTATAACCAATTATTTACAACTTAAGGGAGAGTTGTTTTGCAAAGGATGATTAAAGTTATTGTAATAATTATTTGTATTGCTTAAATATTTTAAGTGTTCATTAGGTGATTTGGAGATATGAATTAATTTAGTGGAAATTTTTATATATTTTACACTTGAATGATATTATTTTTTTTTTTATAGATGATGAATCATGATGTTATTGTTTTGTGTATAATGATTTATTTTTTCTTTTGGGCCTGGGCCTTTGCACAACATTTTAATACAAAATTTCTTAATGCTTTTTGTGAACATTACACGTATTTTACTTTCAAAGCTACATACAAATCTAGTAATTCTCAACTGTTGGAAACTATTGATGCAAGTTTTTAGATCGATTTGAATTTTTACTTCTGGAAGATTCAGTGAGATGTAAAAAGCTAATCCCAGGAAGAAATTATCAAGGGAAATGTATGTATTATCATACTTTAAAAATCCTCAATCCAAGAATACACGTTCTCTTCATGCTTCAAGCTCCTTTAAACAATATGTTATTGATAGAGATTTCAACTCTTGTGAAAATGTATCTGATATCTATATGATGGATGAAAGAATAGGTTCCTAAAGTGGTCAGGGTGAGATAAATGCAATTTCAACATAAATTAGTGATGAAAATGTTAAATTTTTTCCCCTGGAAGGTGACACAAACCATTCACAAACAAGGAAAAAAGGTCAATGAACTATAGGGAGACAATTCCAAGATAATTGGGTCTCAAGTTTTCCATTTATTGAAGAAATACCTCCTACAAACATGAATGAGGATTTACGATAAGTTATATGTACTACGTGTAGTTGGAAAATTTACAAGGTAGTGAAATTTCAAATGAAGCTAGATATAGTACAAAAGCATGCAGGAAAGGTGTATGAAAAGAAAATTGTAAATGGTAGAGAGAAATATATTGTCCGATGGCAATATTTTTAGGAATCTCAACATATCCAATGTCTGGAAGAATATAAAAAATATTTAATAAGTAAGAGGAAACTTGAGGAAAGTGTAGGAACCATCATATTTCAATTTGAAAATATGATGGAAAGTAGTTTGTTATCCAAGACGATACAATTGAGCACTGGATTTCACATCTTATATAAAGGTCATCCTATGACGGATTATCTAGATCACATGAAATTTATATCTTTACTTCACATGCCAAAATTTCTATATTCTCATTAGTCCATAGCTTGTGGTTGGGAATGTTCAAGGTATCTAGGTCAAGTAGAAAATGATGATTTGAAATAGGATATTACAAATGCTAGGTTTTTGGCATTGTCTTTGGATGAGGTTACGACTATAGATAATAATTTATGGATATGCATGAGCATTTATATGGTTGATGACCATATTAGGCATTCCTATCTACTTGGGATTGAAAAAATGAGAGATACTTCTACAACTAGAAATATTTATGAACTTGTTCTTAATAGTTTGAAGTAAAGTGGAATGTATCATTTAATAATTGCCAAAAATTTTGTATGTGTTGGAGCAGATGGAGCATCGCTAATGCAAGGAAAAAGGAATGGTTTTTGTGTTAGACTACAGCCATAATATTCGCCATATATGCTTAATATTCATTTTATGGATCATAGGATGAATCTTGCATTTAAAATAGCAAGAAAGTTTCCACCAGTTTCAAAATTTGAACATATTGTACGTGAGACTCATGCATACTTTTCTCGTAGTCCCAAACGATATTTAGAGTTTCAACAATTTGTAGATGGTGTTACGGATGGAAAAAAACTATTGAAAGATGTTGATACAAGATGGATCTCATTAAATGGACTAATTCAAAGACTATTTAGTGAGTTCAAATCTTTGGTAGGGTTTATGTACGAAAATTGCTACAATGTAGACAAAGCTAAATATCTTCTTTTTCGACTAACAGATATAGAAAAATGATTGAAATTGGCTGTAATTATCCCTATGATACATGAAATTAATGTCTTGATGAAAATGTATTGGAATCACACAATGTATATTTCCGAATACAAAAATGAGAGAAAGTCATCATGCCTTGCAGTGGATAATTTGTATATGATGCCACCCGTCACTTTTCTCTTCAAATCCAAATCCTTTTTAAAAGAAGTGGAGGTGACTATAAAAATTTCTGGTCCATCTGTTCAGATTGTCTCTCTAAACTTGTTTTCCAAAGATGATATTAAGAAGTTTAGACAGTATGTGGCTGATAAAAAATATAATTATCTTCATTTTGGTGGAATTCATATTGGTCTTGCCCCTTTGTTCCATCATGGTATCAATACCCCTTGCATAGCTGAAGTATTTGATACCCGTCATCAAACTTATGACCATGCCCGTATAGGAACTATAATGGGAAATCTGTCAACTGGTTGTCAATATGGAACCATCTATCCTGACTATGCTATTAGTCTTACTGATCCTCATCTGCAAGATTGTTGGAAGCTAATGACTGGAGTCCAAGGACTTAGTTTGATAGATGACAGTGAATATTTGTCTGTGATAATCCAAACCTCGTTCCAATTGACTAATACACCACATCCAAAACTAAAACAACCTGTACTCAAATATTGTGTTACAGTTGGTCTGTCTAATGCTAAAGTTGAAGGAGCCATCTATAGTCCTGAAGAAATTCCTAATGACTGGTATTTCCAATATAAGTCTCTAGCTGATGCAAAGAGACCTGAGTCAAAAATGAAAAGAATTGCTATTGTTGATGGCCGTATTAAGCTGGTTCCTCCTAAGACAGAGATTCCAAGACCTTTTTTCAAACCAAGACGATATGTCATGCCTGTAAATCAAAGTGAATCATATTCCTCAAATCAAGTGAATGCTTCACCCATTTCTGAAGTATTTTCTTCCGAACCTGCAATAGCTTCAAATGAATTGTATATACCTGAAAATAAACCTTTCCTTCCTGTACAGAAGATGCATCGTATCTCTCATATTTCTACTTCACCTCAAGAAGAATGGCAGTATTCAAACCATCGTTTTGTCAAAGGTGGAAAATGGCCTCCAAAGACTAAATTCTGCACTACTTCTTCTATGTCAAAACAGCCAACTACTAGAGCTGACTGTGCACCTCTAATAGAGCATAGTGTTAATAACACTAAAGACCTTGATGAAGTTTACCAATTAGGAAAATATTTAACTACATGGTGCTCACATGCTGAAGACGTATTAGATGATATAGGTTCTCAATCAGAAGAAATTATAGATAATCTCAGATTGCTTCGCGAAGAACAGCAAGCAGATAAACAAAGAAAAGAAGAAAAAGCTAGAAGAAAGAAAGATAAAAAAAGGAGAAAAAGAGAATTTATAACCCCACGTTTCTCTATGGATACTCCAAATTACTGGGAATTTGAAGAAATTGAAGACAGTGGAATAGAATCAAGTGCTCAAGCAGCCGAAAAGGGTAAAGAAATTCCACCTGCTAAAAATATTTTCACTGAAAAATCTTTAGAGTCTACCCAGATAATTAAAATTCATAAATCAAAAAGTGAATTGGCTACTCTTGAAGATGCAGCTAAAAAATTTCCATCCTTTATCTTGCTTTCCTTGCAAAAGGCCAATGTTTTCACAGAACAAGCCAAGTATCCCAGAGTGGAAGAAGATCTCTTTGCAACCAGTCCTACTGGTTATGTTTTAGATTTAGAAAAATATAAAAATCCTGCTGAATCAATTTGCATTTGGATTGGCGCATTATATCAAATGCAAGTCATTTCGAAATTAAACAATGAAGCTATCTTCTATCTTGCTGAAAAAAGAATGGCTGGCATTTTTTATGATTGGTGGATGACCCCAACTGCTGAAGAAAGAATGAATGTTTGTAATGCTGGTCTCACCACTTTAGAACTATTGTTAAAAACTCAATTTGTTCCAGAACCTGTTGATGAGAAGAAACAACTCATAACAGACTTAGCCCGCATGGAGCTAAAAGATGTCAAGTTTCTCCAACAGTTTGGAGATGATTATATGGGTAAAGTCTTTAAAGCCAATCTCAGTAATGATTCAGTTCAAAAAGTGTCCTTTTTGTCAAAGCTGCCAGGAAATTTAGGAGACCTAATTCTTAAAGATCTGGAAGTCCAGAATAAAAGTATTGATCAGATCTATTGGATTTATCTTTTGTTTAGATGTTCCGAAAAGGTTAAATATTTATGCTGGTAGAAGAAAGCTTCTGAGTTTTCCCCTGGTTTAGATGTCTGTAGATCTGTTCTGCCTTGGAACTCGTTCAAGAAACGGAGATATAGAAAATATGGCAAATACAGACCTAAACGAGTAGCTCATCCCAAAATACCTTTTAAAAAATACAGATATTTGAAGAAATAGAGACAGTCGCCCAAAAGTAATGCTTGTTTTATCTGTAAACAAGAAGGTCATTTTGAAAAGAAATGTCCAAAGAGCTCCTCAAACAAACTCAAAGCTTGTGTTGATATTGAATAATTTGTTGATAATTGGTCCATGGTTGATTCACAAGATGATGTTTCTGAAGTATATATTTTAACAGATGATTTTTTGTCAGATGTTGATGACAGTCCTAAACTTTCTCAAAAGATGAATCATTGTTATGATTCTGACTGTGAAGAAGAAGATGAATTGCATTATAGTGATGAATATGCCGATGAATATACTTCTGAAACTTCTGATTTTGATGATGATATTTCTGTTGCACCCTCCTCAGTTGTAGATACTCCATCTGTTTCTATTCCGCCTCCTACCCTCCCCAAATCTTCTGTTCTACCTCCACTAAATTCTTTTTGTCCATATCCCAAAAATGTTTCTCCATCATCCGCCATTCCTATATCTACTCCAGAAGAATCGTCTTTCTTGAAAAAGATTGTTAAAACAAACAATCTTCTGTATATCCCTGTTGAGGTTCAAGTTCGTCAAGACTGGATTGTTGTTCATGCCTTTATTGATACTGGAGGATCTAACAATTTGGCTCGCCCCTCTGTTTTTAAGGGCCTTTGGAAACCTCTTAATCATATTTTGGTTTCAGAAACCATTGGAGGTTCTGTCTCTCTGACTCATTATGTTGACAATATTTCTTTAAAAGTTGGAGGGAAGATTGTAAAAATTTCAGCTGTTCAGTATTATGATACTTCAACCAGTTTGTCATTAGGGATGCATTTTCTTTCATCAGTCCTTCCAGTGACAATCAGTGAGGATAAAATGATTCTAAATATAAAGAAAAGTGTCATTTCTATTCCAAGACTTACATTGGCTAATTCAGAGGCACAAAAACAAAATAGCCAAAAGAAAGCTGGAACTAGAAGACCTACAAAAGATTCTAATAATTGGATTGAAGTTCTCCAATTATATGAAGATAGAGCTCAAAAGAAAACCAAGCAGAAGGCACATGTAAATCCAGACTGGTCCCAAGAGCAGATACAAATATATGAAGAATTTTTGAAAAATTACTCTGAGAATCCCCAAGTGTTCTGGTCAGTTGAGAGTCCACAGCAGGAAATAATCACTCTCCATGATAATGGTGTCAAAGGAAAGATGATTCCTTGCACTCCATCCGATGAAAAAGAAATCAAAAAATAGATAGATGAACTTCTGCAACTTCAGTTAATTGAACCAAGCGAGTCTCATTACTCTTGCTCAGCTTTTCTAGTTAGGAATCATTCTGAGATAATTTGAGGAAAAGCTAGAATGGTAATTAATTATAAGCCTCTCAATGCTATCACTAAAAGCTTTAATTACCCATTACCAAGACAAGAGACCATAATGCAGAAGATTCAAAAAATCAAAATCTTTAGCAAGTTTGATATGAATTCAGCTTACTATTAGATTCAGATAAGAGCCGAAGATCGACACAAGACTGCTTTCACATGCCCTGCTGGATTTTTTCAATGGAAAGTAGTACCTTTTGGCTTGAAGAATGCACCTGCATTCTTTCAAAGGCATATGGATTATATTTTTGGTAAGTACGACTTCATTTGTGTATATATTGATGACATTTTAATTCATAGTGCAGATCTAGAAAGCCATCTCCAGCATCTAAATATCTTTTTAGATGAAGTTCAACAGCATGGTATTGCTCTTTCAGAAAAGAAGATGGTGTTGTTTCAAAATAGTATTGATTTTTTAGGCATTCATGTTATTGATGGAAAGATACAAATGCAGCCGCATGTTTTAACAAAATTGTCTGAGTTTCCAGACAAATTCTCTGATACTAAAATGATTCAAAGATTTCTTGGTGTGTTGAATTATATTCATAAATATATTCCAAGGTTATCAGAGAAAAAATCCCCAATTAGGCAGCATTTGCATTCAGGATGGTCCCCTGAGGCTACAGATGCGGTAAAATTGCTTAAAGAATAATGTAAGCATTTACCACAACTTAAGCCCCCTGGACAAGGATTTTTAATTTTACAGACTGATGCTTCTGATTCTTTTTGGGCAGCAGTATTATTTGAGAAGCAAGAATCAGGTGAAGAAGAATTGTGTTCATATGCATCAGGTGAGTTTTTGCCACATCAGAAAGAATGTTTTGCAGCAGAAAAAGAAACACTTGCAATCTTCAATGAAATCCAAAAATTTGAAATTTATCTAGCTCCTGCAAGGTTTTTAATCAGAATAGATTCTATGAACTTTACACATTTTCTATCTGCTAAAATCTCTAGACAGTTAGCTAGAGGTAGATTGTTGGCATGGCAGATATGGTTCAATATGTACGAATTTGATGTTGAATGGATTCCAAGAATTTCAAATTATCTGGCAGATTCTCTCACACGAGACATGAATAAGATGCATACTTTTGTAGGACCTAGTAGAAGAACAGATCTTTTTGAGCTTCCAGGTAAAACAGTAGCAGATGATAATTTTCAAACTTTTGTTAAACTTTTTCACATTTTAGAATTAATTCTTGAAGAAGTTGCTCATCAAATCAAGAAGATCGCTGGTTTTAGAATGAGGAGAAATCAATGGATTCAACGCTGCCAAGCCTGGCAGTCCAAGAATGTTGGAATAAATTTGGGTCTAGATGAAGAATTGGTCAAGGTTTACCCTTTACCTAACATGAAGGTCAAAATATATTTTAAAACTCTGGATGATTATTGGTCTCGACTGTTTACAGATGAGATGATAGAAACTCTCAAAAGGTTGAATTATTATCAGTTGATTGGTGCAGTTGATTTTTCTTTTTCCATCTATACCACTGCAAAAATGCTTGATATTGATAAGATCAATATGCATGACAAAGTTGAAAAATTTCTCATATATCTTCAAATCCCAGATTTATTTGAAGAAATGGAAGCATCCTATATCCAGAGCAATAATGAATATTTTGCTAGTACTGATACTTTCCCTCAGTATGAGATATATGAAGCTTTTTCTGACTGGAAGATTTACAATGGTTTTTTTAGAAAGAAGCCCCAAGTCAGAACAACTCGATGCATTGAAATATCCCTACAGTATTTAAGAACTTTTTCAACCCCATGGGATTATCAAAGCCTAGAAATAAGAAATCTGATAGTGCCCAATCCATTTGCACAAATTTATGGTCCAGAAAAATTTGATGAGTCAGTGCTAGCAGATAATATGGACGAAGTTAAGAAAATTTCTTCATGGTTGAAAGAATTTAATCAGTTAAAGCTTCAAGAAAAACTGAGTATGATCAAGGCTTTAGAACAATGCCAGCAGAATATTGAAGCCATTAAATTACTTATCAACCAAAAAGCACTGATTACTATTAATGTGAAACATGGTAACTGGACAAGTGATGTAGTATGCCTTATCAGTTTACTATTATCCAACCATGTTTGCTCAGCAGTTAGTTTTGATTTGGGTTGGCAAGAAATTCATGTGTTAAATCACCTTTGTAAATTCTAGATCCAATGTTGTATTGAACACTCTGTAAATATGTTCCAGATTTTCAAGTTAGAATTACTTGATGGTGTTGAGTTGGCCGTTCAATCAGATCCTAGTTTTCGGAAAAGTAGAAAAGATTCCTTTCTTGAGATTGAAGTTGATCCAATGGCGTATGCAAGTAAATGGACAAAATCAGCTGATAAATATCTGTATCCGCAACAAAATATTTTTGTCACTAAAGATCTTGTCAAATTTCATACAGGTCATTCATCTAAAGGCGAGTCTTCAAAAGACCTGAGGAGTCGAGGAGATGTTTTTCATATCTCTCACCTAGGATGGTGTGTGTGTGAGGTTTGCGGCAGCAAGTTTTCAGATTCAAGTAAGTTACAGAGTCCACAATATTTGTTAATTGGTATCAGAGCCCCGTTTCTGATTCTGTGATGGCTAATCTTTTAAGAACCTTCTCCAGTATTGATCACAAAATTGTTAATGAAGTTACTTCTCGCTCTAAAGAAATTGATGTTGATCATGAAGTAATTGAGAATCCTGAAAATTGGAACCCCCCATCTCTGCATGCTACTGATATTTATAAGTTTCCCGTCACTTTTCTCTTTAAATCCAAATCCCTTTTAAAAGAAGTGGAGGTGACTATAAAAATTTCTGGTCCATCTGTTCAGATTGTCTCTCTAAACTTGTTTTCCAAAGATGATATTAAGAAGTTTAGACAGTATGTGGCTGATAAAAAATATAATTATCTTCATTTTGGTGGAATTCGTATTGGTCTTTCCCCTTTGTTCCGTCATGGTATCAATACCCCTTGCATAGCTGAAGTATTTGATACCCGTCATCAAACTTACGACCATGCCCGTATAGGAACTATAATGGGAAATCTGTCAACTGGTTGTGAATATGGAACCATCTATCCTGACTATGCTATTAGTCTTACTGATCCTCATCTGCAAGATTGTTGGAAGCTAATGACTGGAGTCCAAGGACTTATTTTGATAGATGACAGTGAATATTTGTCTGTGATAATCCAAACCTCGTTCCAATTGACTAATACAGCACATCCCAAACTAAAACAGCCTGTACTTATAGATTGTGTTACATTTGGTCTGTCTAATGCTCAAGTTGAAGGAGCCATTTATAGTCCTGAAGAAATTCCTAATGACTGGTATTTCCAATATAAGTCTCTAGCTGATGCAAAGAGACCTGAGTCAAAAATGAAAAGAATTGCTATTGCTGATGGCCGTGTTAAGCTGGTTCCTCCTAAGCCAGAGATTCCGAGACCTTTGTTCAAACCAAGACGATATGTCGTGCCTGTAAATCAAAGTGAATCGTCTTCCTCAAATCAACTGAATGCTTCACCCATTTCTGAAGTCTTTTCTTTCGAACCTGCAATAGGTTCAAATGAATTGTATATACCTAAAAATAAACCTTTCCTTCCTGTACAGAAGATGCATCGTATCTCTCATATTTCTGCTTCACCTCAAGAAGAATGGCAGTATGCAAACCATCGTTTTGTCAAAGGTGGCAAATGGCCTCCAAAGACTAAATTCTGCACTACTTCTTCTATGTCAAAACAACAAACTACTAGAGCTGACTGTGCACCTCTAATAGAGCATAGTGTTAATAACACTAAATACCTTGATGAAGTTTACCAATTAGGAAAATATTTAACTACATGGTGCTCACATGCTGAAGACGTACTAGATGATATAGGTTCTGAATCATAAGAAATTATAGCTAATCTCAGATTGCTTCGCGAAGAACAACAAGCAGATAAACAAAGAAAAGAAGAAAAAGATAGAAGAAAGAAAGATAAAGAAAGGAGAAAAAGAGAATTTAGAACCCCACGTTTCTCTATGGATACTCCAAATTACTGGGAATTTGAAGAAATTGAAGACAATGGAATAGAATCAAGTGCTCAAGTAGCCGAAAAGGGTAAAAAAATTCCACCTGCTAAAAACATTTTCTCTGAAAAAGCTTTAGAGTCTGCCCAGACAATTAAAATTCATAAATCAAAAAGTGAATTGGCTACTCTTGAAGATGCAGCTAAAAAATTTCCATCCTTTATCTTGCCTTCCTTGCAAAAGGCCCATGTTTTCAGAGAACAAGCCAAGTATCCCAGAGTAGAAGAAGATCTCTTTGCAACCAGTTCTACTGGTTATGTTTTAGATTTAGAAAAATCTAAAAATCCTGCTGAATCAATTCGCATTTGGATTGGCACATTATATCAAATGCAAGTCATTTCGAAATTAAACAATGAAGCTATCTTCTATCTTGCTTAAAAAAGAATGGCTGGCATTGTTTATGATTGGTGGATGACCCCAACTGCTGAAGAAAGAATGAATGTTTGTAATGCTGGTCTCGCCACTTTAGAAATATTGTTAAAAACTCAATTTGTTCCAGAACCTGTTGATGAGAAGAAACAACTCATAACAGACTTAGCCCGCATGGAGCTAAAAGATGTCAAGTTTCTCCAACAGTTTGGAGATGATTATATGGGTAAAGTCTTTAAAGCCAATATCAGTAATGATTCAGTACAAAAAGTGTCCTTTTTGTCAAAGCTTCCAGGAAATTTAGGAGACCTAATTCTTAAAGATCTGGAAGTGAAGAATAAAAGCATTGATCAAATCTATTGGATTGATCTTTTGTTTAGATGTTTCGAAAAGTTCAAATATTTATGCTGGCAGAAGAAAGCTTTTGAGTTTTCCCCCAGTTTAGATGTTTGTAGATATGTTCTACCTTGGACCTCGTTCAAGAAATGGAGATCTAGAAAATATGGCAAATAAAGACCTAAACGAGTAGCTCATCCCAAAATACCTTTTAAAAAATACAGATATTTGAAGAAACGGAGACAGTCGCACAAAAGTAATGCTTGTTTTATCTGTAAACAAGAAGGTCATTTTTCAAAGAAATGTCGAAAGAGCTCCTCAAACAAACTCAAAGCTTGTGTTGATATTGAAGAATTTGTTGATAATTGGTCCATGGTTGATTCACAAGATGATGTTTCTGAAGTATATATTTTAACAGATGCTTCTTTGTCAGATGTTGATGACAGTCCTGAAATTTCTCAAAAGATGAATCGTTGTTATGATTTTGACTGTGAAGAAGAAGATGAATTGCATTATAGTGATGAATATGTCGATGACTATACTTCTGAAACTTCTGATTTTGATGATGATATTTCTGTTGCACCCTCCTCAGTTGTAGATACTCCATCTGTTTCTATTTCGTCTCCTACCATCCCCGAATCTTCTGTTCTACCTCCACTAAATTCTTTTTGTCCATATCCCAAAAATGTTTCTCCATCATCTGCCATTCCTGTATCTACTCCAGAAGAATCGTCTTTCTTGAAAAAGATTGTTAAAACAAACAATCTTCTGTATATCCCTGTTGAGGTTCAGGTTCGTCAAGACTGGATTGCTGTTCATGCCTTTATTGATACTGGAGGATCTAACAAGTTGGCTCGCCCTCTCTTTTTAAGGGCCTTTGGAAACCTCTTAATCATATTTTGGTTTCAGAAACCATTTGAGGTTCTGTCTCTCTCACTCATTATGTTGACAATATTTCTTTAAACGTTGGAGGGAAGATTGTAAAAATTTCAGCTGTTCAGTATTATGATACTTCAACCAGTTTGTCATTAGGGATGCCTTTTCTTTCATCAGTCCTTCTAGTGACAATCAGTGAGGATAAACTAATTCTAAATATAAAGAAAAGTGCCATTTCTATTCCAAGACTTACATTGGCTAATTCAGAGGCACAAAAACAAAATAGCTAAAAGAAAGTTGGAACTAGAAGACATGCAAAAGATTCTAATAATTGGATTGAAGTTCTCCAATTATATGAAGATAGAGCTCAAAAGAAAACCAAGCAGAAGGCACATGTAAATCCAGACTGGTCCCAAGAGCAGATACAAATATATGAAGAATTGTTGAAAAATTACTCTGAGAATCCCCAAGTGTTCTGGTCAGTTGAGAGTCCACAGCAGGAAATAATCACTCTCCATGATAATGGTGTCAAAGGAAAGCTGATTCCTTGCACTCCATTCGATGAAAAAGAAATCAGAAAACAGATAGATGAACTTCTACAACTTCAGTTAATTGAACCAAGCGAGTCTCATTACTCTTGCTCAGCTTTTCTAGTTAGGAATCATTCTGAGATAATTCGAGGAAAAGCTAGAATGGTAATTAATTATAAGCCTCTCAATGCTATCACTAAAAGATTTAATTACCCATTACCAAGACAAGAGACCATAATGCAGAATATTCAAAAAAGAAAAATCTTTAGCAAGTTTGATATGAAGTCAGGTTACTATCAGATTCAGATAAGAGCCGAAGATTGACACAAGACTTCTTTCACATGCCCTGCTAGATTTTTTCAATGGAAAGTAGTACCTTTTGGCTTGAAGAATGTACCTGCATTCTTTCAAAGGCGTATGGATTATATTTTTGGCAAGTACGACTTCATTTGTGTATATATTGATGACATTTTAATTCATAGTGCAGATCTAGAAAGCCATCTCCAGCATCTAAATATCTTTTTAGATGAAGTTCGACAACATGGTATTGTTCTTTCAGAAAAGAAGATGGTGTTGTTTCAAAATAGTATTGATTTTTTAGGCATTCATGTTATTGATGGAAAGATACAAATGCAGCCGCATGTTTTGACAAAATTGTCTGAGTTTCCAGACAAACTCTCTGATACTAAAATGATTCAAAGATTTCTTGGTGTGTTGAATTATATTCATAAATATATTCCAAGGTTATCAGAGAAAATAGCCCCAATTAGGCAGCATTTGCATTCAAGATGGTCCCCTGAGGCTACAGATGCGGTAAAATTGCTTAAAGAAGAATGTAAGCATTTACCACAACTTAAGCCCCCTGGACAAGGATTTTTAATTTTACAGACTGATGCTTCTGATTCTTTTTGGGCAGCAGTATTATTTGAGAAGCAAGAATCAGGTGAAGAAGAATTGTGTGCATATGCATCAGGTGAGTTTTTGCCACATTAGAAAGGATATTTTGCAGCAGAAAAAGAAACACTTGCAATCTTCAATGGAATCCAAAAATTTGAAATTTATCTAGCTCCTGCAAGGTTTTTAATCAGAATAGATTCTATGAACTTTACACATTTTCTATCTGCTAAAATCTCTAGACAGTTAGCTAGAGGTAGATTTTTGGCATGGCAGATATGGTTCAATATGTACGAATTTGATGTTGAATGGATTCTAGGAATTTCAAATTATCTGGCAGATTCTCTCACACGAGACATGAATAAGATGCATACTTTTGCAGGAGCTAGCAGAAGAGCAGATCTTTTTGAGCTTCCAGGTAAAACACTAGCAGATGATAATTTTCAAACTTTTGTTAAACGTTTTCACATTTTAGAATTAATTCTTGAAGAAGTTGCTCATCAAATCAAGAAGATCGCCGGTTTTATAATGAGGAGAAATCAATGGATTCAACGCTGCCAAGCCTGGCAGCCCAAGAATGTTGGAATAAATTTGGGTCTAGATGAAGAATTGGTCAAGGTTTACCCTTTACCTAACATGAAGGTCAAAATATATTTTAAAACTCTGGATGATTATTGGTCTTGACTGTTTACAGATGAGATGATAGAAACTCTCAAAAGGTTGAATTATTATCAGTTGATTGGTGCAGTTGATTTTTCTTTTGCCATCTATACCACTACAAAAATGCTTGATATTGATGAGATCAATATGCATGACAAAGTTGAAAAATTTCTCATATCTCTTCAAATCCCAGATTTATTTGAAGAAATGGAAGTAGCCTATATCCAGAGCAATAATGAATATTTTGCCAGTACTGATACTTTCCCTTAGTATGAGATATATGAACCTTTTGCTGACTGGGAGATTTACAATGGTTTTTGTAGAAAGAAACCCCAGGTCAGAACAACTCAATGCATTGAAAGATCCCTACATTATTTAAGAACTTTTTCAACCCCATGGGATTATCAAAGCCTAGAAATAAGAAATCTGATAGTGCCCAATCCATTTGCACAAATTTATGGTCCAGAAAAATTTGATGAGTCAGTGCTAGCAGATAATGTGGACGAAGTTAAGAAAATTTCTTCATGGTTGAAAGAATTTAATCAGTTAAAGCTTCAATAAAAACCAAGTATGATCAAGGCTTTAGAACAATTCCAGCAGAATATTAAAGCCATTAAATTACTTATCAACCAAAAAGCATTGATTACTATTAATGTTAAACATGGTAACTGGACAAGTGATGTAGTATGCCTTATCAGTTTACTATTATCCAACCATGTTTGCTCAACATTTAGTTTTGATTTGGGTTGGAAAGAAATTCATGGGTTAAATCACCTTTGTAAATTCTGGATCTAATGTTGTATTGAACACTCTGTAAATATGTTACAGATTTTCAAGTTAGAATTACTTGATGGTGGCGAGTTGGCCGTTCAATCAGATCTTAGTTTTCGGAAAAGCAGAAAAGATTCCTTTCTTGAGATTGAAGTTGATCCAATGGCGTATGTCAGTAAATGGACAAAATCAGCTGATAAATATCTGTATCCGCAACAAAATATTTTTGTCACTAAAGATCTTGTCAAATTGCATACAGGTCATTCATCTAAAGGCGAATCTTCAAAAGCAGCTAAAGGAAAAGGAATCGCTACGGTAAAGGCATCTACAGAAAAAGGAAAAGCAAAGGAATCCACAGAACAAGGTACTCTTTTTGTCGACATCTATCAGGATGCTCAAGCACAGGATGAGAGTGAGTGGGAATCCAAGTACTTGGAATGGCTTTATCGGATAAGGAGTACAAATTCCTTGCCATCACCTGACGAGTGGCCCAGTGATTTTGAGCCAGGTGAACAAGATGATCTTGATCGTAGTCCAAAAGGATCATGGTAGGGTATCTTTATTGTGTCAATTATTGTACCCGAGAATATTGAGTAGACACTGCCTGGGCCAGGAATGCCCGACAAGGACCCTCAATAGTCTCTATATTTTGTATATATAGGTGTGTTTCGTTTGTTATTGGCATCGCAGAGTGAGTGTGAGTGTGAGTGTGAGCGAGTAAGTATTGTAATAGCCTGTGTGGAGTTCAGAAGCTTTTTAGCTCTGCTCCGTGGCATAATATGGTGTGTAACATTTTTCTTGAATTAATTTGAAGCCTTCTGGGCCGCCTGTCTGAGGACGGTTTTCCAAGATCACGTAAAGGAGATTGTTAGGCGAAGCGAAAGACCTGAGGAGTCGAGGAGATGTTTCGTGTATCTCTCACCTAGGATGGTGTGTGTGTGAGGTTTGCGGCAGCAAGTTTTCAGATTCAAGTAAGTTATAGAGTCCACACTCTTTTACTGGTCCAGAGTTTACAAGTTAGACTAAGATCATCAATATAGAAAATACTGAAATTTTCTTGATGTTTGATGAAAAAGGGATGCTATGTATCACAATGTGTGGGTATATGGTTCCCTTTCATTATATTAGTAAGATGGGACAAATCACCAAATATTTCCCTGTGTTAAGAGACTAATTTGATAATATTGTGATTTCAGTGAGACAAAATTTGATAGAAATTGCAAGATCACTATCATCAGAGATCAGAGAATGATTTCCTCGAGATAAATTGTTGGGGGGCATGTCTGTGGTATACCCTCAATATTGGAATGATTTTCAATGTCCAATAAATTTAAAAGATGATTTTCGAAAGAGATTAAAATGTTTAGTAGACACTTTTGCAAGAAAGTCTCAATACATGGAGAACAGATTAAAGGTATTTTAGATTCATCAAAATTCTATCAACAAGGTGGATGCTTTGTTGAAAAAATGTGGAAGCAATATCATTTTTTGGAGAATCCTAATGAAAAAAATGTTATAACAAGACTATGGACTACTTTAATTGCTAGCCAATACTTGCAAGAAAACATATCAGAATATTTCAAATTAGCAGATTTGTGTGAGAGCATGATTTTGGGATCAATGGAGGATGAGAGAATGTTTAGTGCAATATCATTCTTGATGTCAACGTTGAGGAAAAAGCTTGATAAAAATGTCGATACATGTTTAATATTATATGTAACAAACAATTTTCCATATGAAATAGCACTACCACTTTGGCTACCAGATTGTGATAGAAGGAGAGAAAACAATATAAAAAATTTATCTAATGATCTTGATACATAACATAATGTTATGGAGGCTCATAATGACAGTACGTCAGGACAAGATCATGTTCACAATGTATAAAATGATGACCAATATGAGAAATAGAAAATTGAAATACCCTAGGAGTCTTATTTTGGTATACATGTTCCATTAATCATGAAAGATTACTATATGTCAAATTCAGGGAAAAATGGGTTCCATATTTTGTATTTTTCATTATAACATTGCAGCTAGATTTCTTTTTTGCATGTTATTTTAAGACTGATGTTTCATATTTAATTCTTACATTGTTTGTTTCATATTTGTGACAGGAAATGAAGCTTGATTTGATGAGGCTGGAACCTATTTCTTTTCACATAGATAGTGTCTGACTAGTATTAAATGATAAATAAATAATTTAACAAGACTAACACAAAGCATTAATGGGCTCATTCAAGTACATGAAACTACCTTGATGTCTGGCTCTGACATCTTGGAAAATTTGAATGGTATATACGTTGCTTGTGTTTAGGGAATTTTGTTGAGTTTCAAGTTTTATATTTTCTTGGAAAATAATTATTGATATTTGGAAAATGTGTAATTTTATATTGCTACTCGAAATGAAGTTGGTTTTGATCTTTTATTAGAAATGAAGTTGGATTTGATGAAGTTGGGACCTATTTCTTTTCACATAGATAGTGTTCTAGTATTAAATGATAAATAACTAATTTGAAATGTCTAACGCTAAGCAACAATGGGCTTATTCAAGTACATGAAATTGTGTTGATGTACAACTCTGATATCTTAGAAAATTTTAGTGGTTTGTTTGTTTCTTGTTTAGAGGATTTTGTTGAGTCTGAAATTTTTGTTTTGTTTTGGTCAAAGATCTTTGTAGTCCCTTGAATGCTTATGATACTCATATCATGAAAAGATATATAGATATAGTTTTATTATTATAAATATTATTGTTTTCTTTATATATTTGGTGGTTTGAGCAAAGATATTTTATTTCCTTTCACTTTGTGGCATGATTTCAACATCTTCACTTTTTAGAATATAGTAAAATATTTTCTTATTGTACTTTTTTTTTGGAAAATAATTATTTATATTTGGAAAGGGAAATAAGCCATGGGTAGCTAAGTGAAGATAAAATGTTCTATGTACTAGGTTCTTGCACATTCATCATAGGATAGCTATTAGCATGAGACCAACATTCCTTTTATGCAATTACACTTTTTATGCCAAGGCCGAGCTAAGTTTTCTGACCTAGGAAGAATAGTGGTAATTGATCATAATGCCAAGGAGATTGGAATGTTGGTTTCACAAACAACTGACCATGCCACCAATGCTGGTGGAGCCAAAGGAACCACATTATTTTATTATGATTCTTTCCGAATTTCTTAGGGTGAAACCAAGGTTGTTTTTGAAAGCATGGAAGGTAGCAGTGGTGGAGAATTACAAAGAGAACCCCATGATGGGCTCCATTTTTCCCTTAGGTATTTGGGCCTGCAAAACCTTCTATCCATTGAAAAAGTTTTCAAGTCTTTGCATGGTGCAGTGAAAGATGATCCTTGTATATGGAAAACTATACATGTGGAGCATCCTATAGGTGAAAGGTTCAATGATGATGCCCTCCTAAAACTTGCTGAAAGGTCTCAAGGTCAATTACAAAAGTTGATTATAGTAGAGTGACTAAAAATTACAGATGATGGACTGAAGCAACTATTCGACATCATTCCAAAGCTTACAAAGGTTCGTATTTGTGTTTGTCGGTTTCTGATTTTGGGAAATTATAGAAAGATGAATTTTCTGTTGCACTTGAAATTTTCAAGAAAACAATATATTTACTTTCTAAATATATATTTTCTGCATTTTTGCATGATTAGCAATGTCAAACGGTTAGATTCAGTTAATGTAATTACACGGGTTTCAAGAAATTGAATTGTGCTTCCCCTAAAATGTTTTCAAGCTGGGTTACTAAATGGATGTGTTGGCGTGTGAATTTAACCCCTAGTCTCCTTTAAATACAATGGTAAAAGGATAGAAAATTAAAATAGTAGAAGCTTATTTTTTGAAGGAAATGTCGGTAGAATTTGCCCCAAAATGTTGAAACCTTCAAGGGAGGCACTGGTTAAACTCTTCCATTTGGTATTCCATATTCTTATGTGTTTGAAATTTCTCTCATTTCTTGATTCATCTTCTATTATTTCACACACTGGTGGTTCCTCCTAAACATTCCTGGCATATCTTGATTTTCATTAGATATCTAGAAACATGGGAAGGTAGTGCATTTATGCGAAAATGATGTTTCATGGAAGGTACTGCTTGTAGGTTGTTCTCTTGTTCAATTTTTCCATTCTTTCCAAAACCATATTGTGCATTGATTGTGGAATTTTATTTCTATTATCAAGTGTATTAGGTTTTCGTCATGAAATTATATTTTTATCTGACACTTGCTCATGTTAAGCTCATTAATTCAGAATGTTTTTATGAAATATCATTTTCCATTGGTACCTCCTACTCTGCCCTTCACTATATGTGGTGCACTTGTTTCTGGGATTTGAAGTTAATTTTTCCAGGATGCACAAGGTTGACTGTCGATGGCATTGTAAAAAATGTCAAATCACACAAAGAATGCATCATGCACGGATTGAAGCAGTTGAGAATTAGTGGTTTGTTTTGGATAACAAGAGAGCACCTTGAGAAGCTAATTACCTTTTCGATGGTGGTTTACAATAGAAGTCTCATTAAGTAAAACCATGGTTTCATCCTAATAGTCACTATTATTCACTTTCATATGATAATGACAGTACAATTGATATTGAAGCTTGCCCTAGATGTGGGAATGTAAGTCTTTTTTATGACTGCACCAATGAAAGTTTCCAAAAGCAAAAAGACTAGATAGTTACTCTCTACATTTTGTACTTCACGTTTTGATGAGTGTGGAAGGTGTGTTGATGGTAGTGAATATGAAGAAACATTTTTTCTTGAGATGCTCTGTATTGACTGATTGTGGGCTTCTCAATTGCCTATCAGAATTTTAGCTTTACTTTAGGCTTCAATGATTTTGGGCTATTACTTGCTTGGAATTTGGGTCCAAAATCGATTGTTTTGACCTTATCTCAGGGAGATGTGGAAGGAAAAGAAAATTTTTTTTTATCTTTGTGTGTTTTTAGGTGTACATATTAGTTTTCCGTATTTTGAGAATCGAAGGTGTATCGAGGACAAAAAATATGAAGAAATGCAATTTCAATTTTCGTGAGAAGAAGGCAACCGCAATTTTTCCTTTAGGAGATTTTGGAGAATGTTGGAGAATGTCAGGGCTAAAGTGCATGTTGCAAACTAGAGCAAGGCTTTGTGAATAGTACCCCTAGATAATTATATTAGTTGGTGATCTCGATCTCCTCTCCTTTTAGGAAGAAATGGTGATCAAGGAGTATTTCCTTCAACACGTTGAAGATGATGACTTTTTTTTTTACCTAGGTTGACTGTCAACTGATGAAGATCATAGAAAAGGGCCAGGGCATCGATATTTCTTTGTAATTTGTCTTGGGATGAGACTAGAAGGGCCACATCATCTACAAACTTCAAAATATAATATACCCCAAATGTCCCCCGCACTATTTGGATGTGCACTGCCAAAAATTAATTTATATTCACGATGCCTGTCTGAAAACCAAATACATATCTGTCTTATGACCAACATAAAACTGCACAACAAGGAATCTCTTTGGAGATACATGGATCAATGGGAAGGAGGGTGTCTTATGTGATTTTAAAAAGGGCCTAGAAAAAGACACTATTGCAAGGGTCTCATCGATGGAGTTCATGGCCCTCCTTGAGATCTCATGAATCTACATATTGAGGTGGCAGTGCTCTCTACCTGTAACTTATTACTTCTACCTGTGAGCACTACAAAGGAGGGAGGTGTTCATCATGTTGTGTTGTTTGATGGGAGTTATTCTAAGTCTCCCCCATTTTTAAAATAAATAGTTGATTACTATTGTATTTTTGATATCAGGAAAGCTTAAATAAGCTCAATTCCAAGCTTCTTATCTTGCAGTTCAAATTGAAATATTTACAACAAAATTCCTTGTGGGATCATTACAAGATGAAAAATGTTAGGGAGCAGCTTGGCTGTACAAGGAAACACACAATCCAACATATCTAAACTATGTTCAAGTAAATGGCCCATCCTTAGGAGGTGGCCAATCAGATAATGTATTTGGGTGGGACAACAAACATGTAGGAGCTTGAGTACTTTCATGAAAGGTATATATAGTTTGAGTGGGTCTAATAGTCAGTAGTAGCAGGGTTTGGCTAACGTTTAGCAGGAAGGTATTCTTATGTTGATTGCAGATTCCTGGAATACCTTGAAATTTGATGGTTACAAGAGGATCAATTGTTTGACCTTTTTAGTGACAGACATATTCCTGGATATTTCTGGAATCTGCAATCCTCATAATTTCAGCAATAAGTAAAATAGCATGTGCTCATTTTTAAGAGTTGACATGTTTAAATCTAAAATCATTGAATACCCCTTCGTAAATTCACATAAGTATTCCTTAATAGATTTTAATATTCAAATAACTCTTTATTATTGTAATTAACTACAACAAGAATTTTTTAGGCAGTTTGATTGTCTACTGGGTGTTCTATGTAAATGCCTGATTGTATTCATGTTGTTTGTGTGCAGGATTTCTTCATACGAAATGCACACTCTCCTCAGGAATACAAAGGGCATGCAGAAAAATTTATTTTCTATCTTCTACTTGGAACACCCTATTCACATGCTCAATATGCTCCAGGTGATCTCTTAGATTTTACTTGCACTGATATAGTACACTTGCTCTCTCTTCTTCTAAATTTAACACTATATGTTTTTGTGTAATTAGGAAGTCTTCTTTACACATTGCACGATACTAATTTGAAATATGTTACATATTCTTCCTTCTTGCTCTTGAAATATGAAAAATACTTGAGCTCCTCCAAGAAAGTATTAACTTGTGGTGGGACAGTGACAGTCACTCCACATAGGCTAAGAGAACTTGCAAAACACCAGGTATAGATTGATAATATTCCAATGCTTAATTTTCCTATTATTTCAAAAAGTGACTAATGTATGTAGGATCTAAAAAAATCTTGTGTTGATGAATGTTGATTACATACTGGGAGATAATACTATGAGGATTTCATACATGGTTGGATATGGTTTCCTCTATCCAAAACTTATTCATCATAGAGCTTCTTCTCTGCCCTCCAAGGCCAATCATCCTCAACCCATTCCCTACAAAGCAGGCTTCCAATCTCTATACAACATTGCACCCAATCCCAACATCTTGGTGGGAGATGTGGTTTACTAATGTGAGGAGAAATTATGATCAATCTGAACCTTCCACCTAAATTAATGCAACCTTTGTGGGTTCCCTTGGTTATTTGGCCCAAAGAATGATGTTATACTTCTGAAATTTCTTCGTTCCAGAGATTTCAGGGTGAATGATGCATTCATCATGTTGCATAATAGTGTGGCATGGAGGACGGAATTTGGAGATGACAATATAGTTGAAGAGGATCTGAAATTTGATGAGAATATGAATTGAGTGGCCTCCATGCATTGTTATGAGAAAGTGGGCCACCTTGTGTGCTACAATGCTTATGGGATTTTTCAAGACAAGGAGCTCTATGAGAAGCTGAAGACGTTTCTCAGATGGATGGTCCAAATTCTGGAGAAGGGCATCAAGCTCCTTCATTTCAAGCCTGGTGGTCTCGATGCCATGATTCAGATCACAGATATTAAGAATATACTGAAGAGAGAATTGAGGGTTGCATCAAACCAAATTCTTGCACTTTTTCAAGAGAACTACCCAGAGATGGTAGTAAGAAAGGTCTATAAATACTCAAAACACTATTTTTTTTCCTTTCCCGAGCTTTCCTAGAACAATATATCTGAATGAATATAAATGATCAAAAGGATGATATTATATGTCCTCGTAGATTTGGTTTTTTGAGATTTTTGGCACACGAAAATTTTGAATTTTTGATGCATCTCTAGATATTTATTACTTGACACGTGGTTGCCAATTTCAAATGGTGTCAAATTAAATATATATCTTCAGCCCATATTGAAAAAGGCTAGAAGTTACATAATATATTTTACAGAGAGGTTCCTTTTATATATGGATCTAATAGAGATCTTTAGGCAGATCTGGTTTTACATATTTTGTATTAAATGATACAATAGTTTCCAACAAAATATTTGAGTATGGAAATTCAATTATTAGTTACTCGTACTATGAAAATGAAGTATTATTCCTACAAAACCTTATGTATAATGAGTACATGTACATTTTCTTTCCTTTTCCTTTCCCCCTTTCGAAACACTTCAAAAAACATGTCTAGGTGGGATACACTGCAAGGAATGGTCTTCCTTTGGCTCAAGTGCATGAAGGATATCTACCTCATCAAAATCACTTGATGCTTCCATTGGGCCTTTGTCTTTCAGAGGTTCCTACCATTTGTCTGTCAGAGCATATGACAGCTAGAATAGAAACTTGGTCAATGGTTTAACATTATTTCAATCTTATCAGTGAAATGAATATAAGCTACTCTTTCTAGTGCATATTTCCTCCAATTTTTATTTATTTTTCCTTATTTATTTAGATATTCTATGCAATTCTGAAAGGTATGAGGAGTTAACATGTATTTGTGTGGTGTTTCAATAAGTGAAAAACACTTCTCTCAATTTTTCCTTATATCAATGCATTTCCTGTTTTGTTTCTTGAATCATAGTTTTTTTAAATCTCAGTGGACCTTTATGACCTTTTAAATTTTAGCCTCGTTGTCTCTTTCACCCAAAATTACATGGTTTAGAGATGGAGGAGCATATATAGTCATTTCTTTGTATGGTTACAATCTGTCCTCAAGGGTTTTGTTTTTCATGGTCAACGTAATGGTCACTGTTTTTGTTTCAAAGGGAAATCTCACAAGAAAAAAAAGGATGCTTCATCACATTTGAAGATGGTATCCATATTCCCAAATAATCCCATTGGCATAGATTAGTGTACCTTACCCAACGGGGTTTAATAAGGCACCTACTAGTATGGAACTAAGCAAATTCTCAACAATATGGTGAGAACTAGTTGAGATATAACCCCTTGTGTTAAGGTAGCCCCCACTGTCACATAATACAGTGAGGGAATTACGATTTTCGCTAGAAAATTACGGAGAAAATCCTTTCTTTCTATAGTATCCCAAAACTTTGAAGAAAATGAAATCATTCTGCGAATGAAGTATAGTAATGGAATATTTTATCTTTCTAGGACTTGATTTCTAATCTCATCAATTGTAGAGTATAGATCCTCAAACATACTACCTTTGGTTTGTGACTTCTGACTATCACTGCCTCTACCAAAATTCAAAATGATCCAATTTCCAGTACAGCGTTGATGAATTTCTCCAATATTGCTAATTGTCAAGTATTCCATACGTAATTAAGTCTTTTTGCTATATTCAGTTTGCAAGCGTGGGATTTTGTTGGGACCTATAAAGGTGAGGATATTATACTTAGTTTATCAAATAAAAAAATCACCTCTTAATTATTATTTTCTATATTTTTCAGGTGTTCATCAATGTCCCATGGTATTTCAGTGCACTCTACTCCATGTTGAGCCCTTTCTTAACACATCATCCCAAGAGAAAATTTGTAATTTCACGTGAAGGAAAAGTCATAGAGACCTTCTACAAGTATGTGAAATTCCTTCTCTGATGTAGTGAAAATATTCTCAATCTCAATTGAAGACTCTAAGTATATATCATATAATTAAGGATATATGGAATCAAAATTTCCTAGAAACTTATTTAATACTTGATTTTACTTGCAGATTTATATCTTCAAAGAATGTGCCTATATAGTATGGGAGACTTTGAAAGACCAAAGATGCATATTTTGGACCTCAAAAGATTTTAGTAGAGTTATCCATTAGAGATGGGGAGAAAAGTAATATTGAGATCGAGGGAGTGGAGGTAATGTACGTAAAAAATTGCTCAAGTTTGCAGATTTTGTGTTAGTTCCTGCATTCAAATTTATCTCTTTTCCCTCAGTTTTGTTTCCAAAATACTTCCAAATTTGATGAGTTTTATTTTTGGATATAAATTTTACTGGTGTTGGATTTGAGATTTATTTCATCCTCAATATCTATGCGATTGAGATTTCTCTTTATTTTTGAATTCTCACATTTAAGCTATCTATATTTTTCAGGGGAGAGAAACAATTCTATGGGACCTCATAGTTGGTGGGTGGGATGTTTCCTATCGGTTAGATTTTGTGATGCACATGGAAGCTATTCAACTCTAATTGACAAGAAACAAAATTTCTCTTCATATAATGAGTCAATTTTCAATTCCTTCAATGCATCAAAGGTAGGGAAGGTAGTTTTCATAATAGACAAGTCCTATTCAAACAAGAAGAAGGCTACAACATATAGGTACATTGTAAAAAAGAACATAGTCTAGGAGTTCGAGCCTCACAGTAGATTAGATGTACTTAGAAAGCTTTCTTACATTCAACAATCAGAAATGTTAGTAGTTAAGAATGTGCCATCATGTTGGAGAAGCAAGTTTGTCTCTTTGGAAGCTAGAAATTTTATCTACACATGTAGTACTATATAAAAGTTAATATTGGTAATAATAAAGGTTGGTTGTGTTTCCAGAGCATATCATCACTATGAATTCCACAAATTTTCATGTTTGTTATTGATAGGTATATGATATACATGGTAAAACAAGTACAAATAAAATTTATAAATATTGACCATGCCAAGGCTAGTTAAATTCTTTATTTATTGTTTACCCCATATAAAAATCTATATAAATAATATTTTTAGTTCGAAAATTGAATATTGTATTACATTCCTCATCAATAAAAATGTTCTTCAAGGAGTGGTCTACATTCAAAGGGTTACCTATATGTAGATGAATCAGTCTCTTTCCTTTGGCTACATCTTTTCTAAAATCTCAAACTTATCTTAAAATAGAACCGATTGTTTGGTTTGTCTTTTTGGTTACTATATAGTAAGTATATCATGAATTCAGGACCAATGCAACCCAGAGAACCCAAATGAAGGGGGAGAAAAAATATATTTGAGGGTGAAGCACTTTGTATTATACATATGAACATATTATAATTTAAGATAATGAAAACAAGTGGATTTAAATGAATGGGATATGAAAGGTGACGGGTTTGGATAATAGATACCAATTTGGTCAATTACGTTATATATATATATATTTTTTTTAATTAATTTTTTTATTTTATCATATTAAAGAGTTGTGAACAATTTTATTTCATGGAAATGATAATATTTAGATAAATATAAAATTTTAAAATTAGGGAGGAGTTGAAGTTGTTCACTATAATAAACTTTCACTTTATTATATTTTAAACAAGGATTAATTCTCCTCTCACGAACTAGGTACATATTCCATAAAGGTTTTTGAATATGCATTTTGTGGATAGTTTTTTGGAAGGTTTCAGAGGTAGGCATGAAGAGAACAAATCAATTTTCAAGATAACTCACAAAAATTAATAAACAAACCACCCATTCTTCCAAAACATTTCGTATTGCCTCCAACTTTATCACCTACATCACCTTTATCTCGCATGGAAGATGTATCCCCACTCCCCGTCGTTACTTTTCACCTCTAAATGAAAATGCTAGTATTACTTGATTTTCCATGCTTATGTGGAACATGTTCGAGAGAAGGAAATATAACAATAATGGATTTGCATGAAAGCTTTATAATTTTTTCAAACATGAAAGTTGTGATGTGTTACTAAGTTTCTTCATTATTTTATAGATCATTACAAATCAAACCTACTTTACTCCTTGACTGGCATTGCATTCAACAATGTGCACAAGTGTGATTTAAATGTATCAATCAAAATTATGATTTTATCTATATTTGATAATTCAAGTTGAATACATTATACAATACATAGGAGTGCTATGGCTATGAAGTTCAATATGAAATAATCTATTGATATCTACTATTAATATTATATAATGGGTGCTCTTCCAATGGCCATTTATTAGCTATGTGAAGAAGGATTTGTGGAATTTGTATTTACTATAAGATTATGTATAGCTGAGTTGTGGACAACTAAGTAGAATTTGGTAGGAAGTTTGGAGTATGTGTAATTAATAATGATATTGTCTTCTCTTCATTGATGACTTTTCAATGTGTGAGTTTTGACCTAAGCCATTGCATTATCAATGTGTCAAGGCTCAAAACTCGACCTATCTGCCAACTACTTCTTATGATCATTCCTAGGAACATGAATCCTAATTTTTGTAGTTTTAAAATTATCACAAGTTTTCTCTATTATGGTCGAATTTGTGGAAATTATCTCAAAATTTATTTAAGGTACCATTGATCTAAATTTATTATTAACTTTCAACACTATAACAAACTTTGGTGAAAATTTTTGATCAATTCTCAGTTGGTTAGGGTAATAGATGTTAATGAAAATGTTGTGTGCATGCATGAGAGTTGGGTGAAAATGCATAATTTTGTGTAGAATTTGTGTGATAAATATAAGATAGTGCAAAGAATAGTTTTGTAGATTAGTCTAAGTTGACTCGTACATAATCAAATCAGTCAAGGTAATTATTGGTTGAACGGTTAATTGTTGGTTCAATGGACAAAATATCTTGCAGCCTCAAATATCAAAGGGAAAAATGGAGTCCATCATGGGGTTCTCTTTGTAATTCTCCACCACTTCCACCTTCCATGCTTCCTCAAACTCCTCTCCAACCTCAATATTTGTGCTAGTAGTAGCATGAGAAACAACACTACGCTTAGCAGAACTAGAAGAACGCGTTTTCCAAACTGTACGAGAACTACTTCCCTCACGAGTCACCATGTGCCATGCTTGGTTTCGGTGGTTCGCTTCCTTCAACTCTTGGTTCAACTACCATATCTTCATTGGAACCAACACCTCGAACTCCAATAGACAATGATTCACCATTTGTATTGGTGATTCACCATGATTTTACAAGATAATATAATCTCGTGAGAGATTCTCCAAAACAATTATATATACATATTATATTATTAATAAAATTGCCTTCCATTTTTCCTATGTATCATGGGGATTCGCCCATTTATTACACATATAAATTTATAAATTTATGGGTTCTTAAAAATTTTCCTGATGTAATCACATTCATATTGATAAAATACGGCATTTTTGTGGACCAAGTAAGACAAGAGAGATGGGGGGCTATGACTCCGTGAGTAATAAAGGGATTTGAGTGATAAGTGATGGGGATATGACACCAAATAATAAATAAAGCCCAATTTTATGAATAACATGTTTTTATTCTAAGTTCTTAAGGGTGCTTGTTAAGTTGCCATTTATTACACTTTATATAATTATCCATTATATCATATCATTGTCACCACTATAAATACAATACTTAGTCTAGGAAAAAAATTATTTGATACTATGTTGATGGTGCATGAAACTACCAACATATAGGGGGTCTCTACGATATGAATTTGTAACTATACCTCACATTGTTTTGAATAGAAAACCAATCCGGGAAATAGGCTCGAATCCCATATTCTTAATATTTTTCCTTGGCTGCAATAAAAAATATAAGAGAGTACACATATAATTTCAAGATGATAAAGTACGTTAGCCTAATGAGGTAGTAAATTGCAATGTGTATAAAGGTTCTTTAAAATAACGGAAGAGAAATTGAGTCTTTAGAAGAAAACCAACAATTATATTCTAATAAATAAACTCACATATATCTAAAAGAATCATTAATTTTCTTATAAAATATTTCACAAAGAAACTATTGTCATGAAAGGAAGAGATGCATGATTCAATGTTTCACACTAAGGCCAACAAAGTAGTTCATTTTCATTAGTATACATATAAACACAAACATATACTGAAAAAAATGAAAGAATAGTCTTACAACATTCACTATATATACATGAAAGTGTGTCGAGTCTCAGATCTTTAAATCATTAAGTGAAAGTTTCAACATACACCATTTCAATGATACACCACTTGCTCCAATAGTGGAATGTTAAGCCACCACTTTTTTTCTGAAAAGGATGATTTCCTCTCTTATGAATAGCTTCATAAGCCAAGGTGAAAAGTCATTTTCCTTGAGCTATGAGGGTGTATTTATAACAAAATAGGTGACTCTCCACCATGGGAGATTCACTCAATGAACCTCTGACCTATAACGTTCATTCATGGGATATTAAACAATACCCTTAATTTGACTACATATTGAAAAATACCCCTAAAAATTACATTATTTAACCCCCTACCAATACGAACCCAATAAACCTTCCTAATTTAAAAAATCCCTACTTCCACTAGGAATTGTAGGTATCCATTTTTTATTAACATTTTTTGTACCCATTTATATTTTATCATTACTTATGAGCTCAACCTTTAATACCTACCAAGATAAAAACTGTTTACCCAAATATATTATAAGATTTTTCATTCAATTAAATTCCCCCAATATGGACCCATTGGTATGGTATTTCTTCCCTTGTGAAGCCCTCGTGCTCTTCACCTGCCTTGTGACTCTTGACCTTAGGCTTAGGAATCTTGATATCCCATCTGATTTTTGGACTTCTATGTGATATTTGAGCTTCTACATGACTCTACTACTTTTTGGTGACTTTTCACATTCCATGTGTGACAATTGGGCTTCCACACATTTTACATTTTTTCTTTTTTTGAAGATACAATATTACATTTCACAGCTTGTGGAAAAATACATTCACAACATAATTTTTTTGAGTTGACACTTTGAGAGTCCATGATTTGGTGATGGATACATAAGACTTCATTGTAGTTCATGAGCACCAATTTCTTCTCTGTGTTGATATGTCTTCAACTCTTCATGATAGGTATTGATTGTACTTCATCTTCATTCTCCAAAGAGGCTCGTTATAGTATTAGAGTCATCCATGTCATCTTGATCTTCATTCATTTGTTCTAATTCAATGTTCCTTTATCTCCTTATTTGGTGGTCTCTTTATGCTTCACCTCCACAAATGTCTTTGCAATATTTCTTTGATGTCCTCCTTGAGCATAATCTTGCCAAACTAAGATAATAACACCTGCAAATCGAGTTTACTAATGAAAATACAATTGTAATGTACCTCATTATCAATGTGGTTTTCACTTTTAAACACACACATATATGAATTCATATATACAATTGTTGTATTTTTTTTATATCGATTCAAGGAACCTATACTTTATTTAGATCCCATTTTTGCAAATGTTCTCTCGAAAATACTTTTTTTTTATTTGTATTTGTTTACCTCAAATGAGAAGAAGGGAATTCTGCTTATGTCATCCATTAATTTCTTTATTTTACAACTATAAATTGTAATTAACATTCAATCCTAAATTTTTGGATGGTATCACAATCCCCCAACTACATTTATTTATCCACCTTTCCAAGGTTATAATTATATATATTGCATATACATATATAATATTACCAGGTCTTGGGACCATTCTCATAAAAATTTTCATATGGATTATTCCTCCAAGTCGTCATAATATCGTGAATCTTGGTATGATTATTGTTATAGATCAATGTATCATTGAAATTGATATTTTTGTTAGTTCAAACTTGTCATTGTATTATCCACCCTCCCAGAGTTTTCCATATGTGTATGTGTAATCCTTTGGGGTTCCCATGATTGGTACCTTTGACCTAAACGTGTCAATCTTTGAGGACTCCACGTCTAGTACCTTTGACCTACCACTTTAATGGTATAAGTCGACTCCGATTAAATCGATGGTTGTGATAGATTTGAAGGTTTTACTGGATGGTAAAATTATATTCCGACACTATTAGGGTTCAGTTGTTATGCTACGACGCTTCAAGGGAAGCTTGATTTTTAAAACACTTCCACCATGCTATTTGTTTACGTATGAAAGGTTTTAATAGTAATTTTTTGTAAGAGCGACAAAATTATTGAGTTATACGGATTGTCCATGACTAGTTCAGTTCCAAATCTCATCAATTTCTTCCAGAAGTAATTTAAGGTATACATAACTTGTTTTCTTTAAGGTATACATAACTTGTTTTCTTTAAGGTATACATAATTTAAGTAATTTTCTTCTTTAATAAATATTTGTTGAATTTTTTTCAATAATCTTGGAATGTAATTTAAGGCATACATAGCTTGTTTTGTTTCACGCTTAGTTTTGTAACATTCCAATACTTAACCTAGAATATGTTTTCTCATTACACGTTTTTCTCCCAGGCTTATTTATTGGTTGATGATGGTTTTCGGCTAAGCAGGTTTCCTTTGTCTCATATGCCGTTATCCCTTAGGTAAAACCTTATTCTTTATCATTACTTTTTTGGTTTCATTTTCAGTATTTTATTAACAATAGGAAGGAACCAACCCATCTTCTTTTTATTTATGATGATAAAATTATAGTTAGAGCTATTGAAAGAGATGTAAATATCTACGGTTTCATAACCCTTTCATCCCATTTTATTGTAATTACTATACAATTTTTCTTTCATAAGTTTTTTATAATTTCATATTTATATTTTGGAAGGATTTAATAACCCTAAAATCTCTATATGTCTTAACTTAAGTTGTTTTTTTAGCCATTAAAACTATTTAGTGGCTCTTAATTATAATTTCTTTGTTGAATATGGATATGTTATTTCTAATACTTGGGTTTTTAGTTTCTAGTTTGAGATATGTCTTTGATTGTCATCATAGACTACAAGAACAAAAGGTATTACTCTGAATATTGGTTAGTTATATGCTCCAATCATTCTCCTTACATTAAATATGATATCACTGCTATATCAATTATTGTTAGAAGATGAACTAAAATCAACGGCATACAGTCTCTCTTTCCCTTTTAATGGTATGGTTGAAATAATAATAAAGGACATTTATACTAAGTCTACATTGTGTTTGGCTTCTGTAAAGGGATTTATAATGTCTTTAAAAAAAAAATTGTATGAGTTTTTGGTAATTAAAATTATATTTTTTCTTTCAAACAAGGTTGTTAGATTCATATTTGCATTCATGTTTAACTTTGTATGGGTGTATACAGTTTTTCCTTTCTTATTTTTCACAATAGAATTTCTGTAAAAATATCATCTAAATACAATGCTAATAATTAGTTTTATCTTGAGGTGAGGGAGAGTTTACTTGAACCTTTATGATTCATCTGTGTTTGTTTATTCTAACCTCATCTCTTTTTATTCTGCATCTTTAAATTTCTTTGTCTTTTGGGCATTTTTTACAATGTGAATTTATTCTAGTTTGGATTTGTTTATAGATATGTTAAAATCTGAATCAGAATATTCCATATGTGTCATTTTCAAATTGAGAAAGTCTTATTTTGTAACCATCCATCCCTATTTATGAGGTCATGTCTATTTAATCCTTTCTTAGTCCTTTCATTGATGAGGATTCTTTTTTGTTTGAAACCAAACTAAGAACTGCTGTTTTTATAATAATATTGTATTTTTTCAATGTCTACATGAATATAATCCCTAATTAAGATTTGTATAACATGCCATGAGCTTTTTTGTATTGAGATGTTATTTCCCTAGAGAAAATAACTTTTCCATTTCTACTTTATATATATCCAATATAGTTCTCATGAGGTCATAAATACTCTTTCTACATTTGGTTTTCTTACAGTAGCATTATAAAAGTCCAAGAACTCTTGTATGCTAAATTTTAGTAGTTAATAATGTTCTATAAATAAATACCCTCATTTATTGTTATTTTTTCCTTGCAAGTACATCTTTTTTTTATGTCTCGTATTATTTACTATGTTAAATCATAATTTATATTACCAAGGAAGATTTTATATATAGTTTGGATTTACTTTCTATCGTTCAGAAAAATCACAAATCTCAATCCTTATTCCTTTAAAATATAGTAAATATAATTAATTTCTGCATTTTCAGTCATTTTTATTTTTTGTTTTGAGATCCTGCTTCCTCATATATGACAAATAATGACTTCCTATGAATTATTACCTATGTATAGTGACTTCATATTTTCATTATTATATTTTTATCGTGGCATATTTCAAATAATAATATAATATTATCTTATTTTCTATTTTTCCAATCATGATGTATTGGTTTGTCTCCACTACATAGAGTAAATCAAAAGAATGTAATATTTCAAATTCAAATAAAATCCTATTTTTATTTTTCTTATAAGAAAATAGATATAGAAGAGATAACAAATTGAAATAATTTTTCAAAAAATCAATAATCATAATTGGATCCCCTGAAACTTGATAAAATAAAAACAACTAAGTCCTAATTAACAAACAATAAGTAATTTATTGCATTTTGTTTTCTTGTCTCTTTCAAAATGAAACAAAATCACTTAGAAATAATATTTTATGCAATTCCCATCTACCCCTATTTTAGTGGTTAATGTCTTCCTCCACCTCACCAAAAGGTAGTAGGCAGTTATCAACTCATTAATAAGCGCTAGTTTTGCATTGTTGAGGACAACTTCTTGTCTTCTAGGAAACAATTAATTGGTGACTATAATAATTCGTCAATTAGATTCCTAGGAATTATTTATGGGTAATAATATTCCACAATAATTTGTAGCATCATATCATTCAACCATTTTTACTCTAAAATTAATATTCTAAATTATATTTATTAAAAAAAACTCATAATTACAAGTTTACAATCAGTTAGCATGAGTAATAAATAAATGATGACTAAAAATTATAATTAATTTTGATACTAACATACTTAACTTAAGAAAATACATATGCACATTTAATTACATAAATTATCAAGCCAAGGGATATTACATCCTCGCCTACTTCTACTTGACACTGTCTTGGTGTGTGATTAATGTCTTTCTCAAAATACAATCCAATTTTTCCATCTAGGTAGAGAAGGAGATGATTCCTTAAAATGATTCCCCAACTCCCTAGTTTCCTCTTTTGGAATGAAATGTTTCCATTGAACCTTTAGCTATGTTATATCTCTATTCTAGAGTGTGACTACCCTCCAGTCTAGAATACATAGTGGTTGTTGTAGGAACTCTCCCTCCGGTTCCACCTATACAACATTCCAATAAATGATGTAATTTGTATCATGCATATAATTCTTTAATAAAAACGCATTAAAAATATTATGGTATTTTCAAATATAAATAGATTTTTTTATAGTCTTGTGTTATTTTAATTTATTGTCTCAAATGTTTAACCAAATCCTTGATATATTTTAACATTTATGGCCCCGACACCAACTAATCTTCGTGATGGTCCCAATTTGGAGGTATTTTACATTTTATTCCATAAATTAATTCAAAGGGACTCGTCTTTAAACAAGTTTGGTACCCTTTGTTACAAGAAATCTCAACCAAGTGTAGGTAATATTCCCACTTGGTTGATTTTTCCATAACATATACTCTGAACATTTATTCTAAATATGTTTATTCCTTTCTCTTTTCCCATTAGTTTGAGGGTGATAAGTTGTACTGAAGTTAAATTTTTTCACATTCATTCAAAAAATCACTTCCAAAATTTTGAAGTAAATTGGGCATCACTGAATTAAATTAGAGTTTTGTGCATACCATGAAGCCAAAATATTGGTATCTTTGAAATTAGACTTAAAAAGAATAAAGTGTGTAGCCTTAGTAAGCTTGTATATGAATACCATTATTGAATCATGTTGTTTCCTGGTCCTTGGCAAGCTAGTAATAAAATACATGGATATGATTTCCCATTTCCATTCTTGAATTGAAAATGGTTGCAGTAAACATGTTGGATGTTGGTGAGATGCATTTACTTGTTGGCAATTCAAATATCTAGCCATGTATTCTACTTATTTAGACTTCATGTATGGTCAATAATAATATTTTCTTAATGCAGTTATTAACCTTTGATTCCTTGGGTGGGCAGCAGTGGGGCTCGTATTTACTCATTTAATACAAAATTTTTAGTTTTGGATCATTTGGTATGTAAATTAAGCCTTTAAAAAACAAAAAATATGCATTATTTATGGAAAAAAAAATCATTTTCACCCAATTCTTCAGTGTTCTACAACTTCCTCTTGATTTGTTGATACTCTTCATCAAATTTTGTTGTTTTTTTTAATCATTTGAACCAATTTTGTTTTCTAGGTAGTTGTGCAAAGTGTACATATATGATGTAGTTTTCTATTTAAGGGACCAACAATTTTACTTTCATTTCCTTTAGTATGTATGATCTCAAAATCATACTCACTAATAAATGCTAACCTCTAGCTTGTCTAGAATTTAAATAAGGGTGTTAAAAGATGTATTTAAGACTAAAATTGTTAGTACCTAGCTGGAATTTCCTTCAAATTATGTAATGTATCAACATTTTTAAAGCAAGTATTATGGCTTGCAATTATAAATCATGTGTAGCTTAATCCTTCTCATGATATTTTATATTTATGGAATCATACTAATTGCATGCCCATATTGCATCATAGCACCTCAAAAACCATATTTGCAAGCATTCATACCAACAAAAAAAACTCCTTATTTGGATCAACACGTTTTAGGATAGGAGCTATAGTTAATAGATGCTTAAGCTTATCAAATTGTTCCTGACACTTTTGATTTCATTCAAATTTTATCACCTTCTTTTGTAAATAAGTAATGGGATAGGAAAGCTTACAAAATAATTCTATAAATATTCTATAGTACCATGTAATCCCCATAAATTACCTCTCATCAGCTACATCTTTAGGAAATGTAAACTCCACAATTTCTTTAAGCTATTTTGGATCCACAACAATCCCTTCTACCGACACTAAATGCCCAAAAATATTGAATTTGTTCTTAATAGAATGATATTTTTCTAAAATCACACATCACATTCTCTCTAATTGTTTGAAGAACAAAATGCAAGTGTTTATCATGTTCTTATTTACTCTTAGAGTAACTACAATATCATATATAAATATTATGAAAAATTTGTCAAGATAAGGACTCAACAAGCTATTCATTAAGCACATAAAATTTGCAGGTGCATTAGTACGTCAAAATGGCAACACTGCAAATTCATAGTGTCCATATCTTGTTCTAAATTTTTTCTTCTATATGTACTCATCCTTGATCCTTATTTGATGATATATTGGCCTTAAATTAATTTTTGAAAATATTGATGCTCCTTGAATTTGATCAAGAAGATAATTAATCATGAATAGGGGATATTCGTTTTTAATTTTCATTTTATTTAGTTGTATATAATAAATTCAAAGCCTCAACGTCCCATCCTTATTTTTGACATAAAACACTAGTGCACTCCAAGGAGACGCACTAGTCCTTATGTACTTTTTTTGAACCAACTCTTTTAACAAAATATTTAATTCTATTAATTCAGGAATACACATTTTATATGTAGCTTTAGGCATTGGAGCATCTCTATGAATGAGATCAAAAGTAAAATCTATATCTCTTATAGGGGAATTTTTGGTATCTCCTTAAGAAAAACATATTTGAATTATTGTAACATGAGGTAATATTATAAATATTGTTTGTGCTTATTTTTAGCTATGTATTCAATATGACCAACAAACATTTAATAGCATTTGTGAGCACATTTCTTCAGTTCTAACGAGTAAATCTACCTTGCTGAAACTGCTCTTGGTATTCCTCTAACGATGAAAAATTATCCCTCATGATTAACATAAGTAAATGATTTATTTAGGTTGTTTATAATTAATTTATGGGATTATAATAAGTCCATCCCAATTAATACGTCATAAGACACCAGAGGTAAAACATTAAATTCATTTGTGTGTTCATACATTTAATTTTACAAAACCAATTTTGTTGATACGAGATACTTTTCCTTTTTTCCGAAAGCTATATGTATTAACCATGGTTCAGTTTTTTTTTTCCTTCATGAGTTCACATATTTCAAATGTATTAGGAGAAATATAAGTTAGGGTATATCGATGGTCTGTTAATACTGAAATTTTCTATTTAGAAATTGTACCTTGGACCTACACCATAGTTGAGTAGTTTTTGGAAAAATACTGAGATGGGGGGTGAATATGTGACTATAATGAAGTAAACATGTGTATGTACGCAACTTCTATGCAGACAACTAGAATATATCCATTTAACTAATTTTTAAGTTAATTCATCATCTATGTAACTTGAAATAGTGTATAAATACTTCATTACACATTAATTAAATAGTAACCATGTGCAGTAAGAAGAAAATAAACCATCAAACATAAGAAACACATTGGTGCACATGAATAATAGGATTTTTAGCTGGAAACTGAATGTGGGAGAAAACCACAAGTGTTTTCATATTTGTCTTCATGTTTTATTATAATAAAATAATTCTTACTAAATTTTACTAATGCAGATTCATACCAACACGCATGCACACACCTGTAGAAGGATACAACCTTAACTCATTCTCCAGCACCCATTGTAAGGGACCTCCACCCCCCCTCATCTCGTTTACTGAAATTCATCGAAAGGGAGCTCCTACCCCCTGAACTGATTCACAAGCTACCATTGGAAGTAAGTTTCTACTCCCTCACTAAACCCTTAGCACCTTCATGGACAATTTTTCATAATATTTCATACTCGATCCACCATAACCAGACATCAAACTTGTAGGCCCCTTTTCATCACATTTTCAAACTGCACCCACTAGAATCATTTAATCCCAATACCAAAATAATGAAACCAAACACTATATTGAGTAGCTTAATCATTGTACCAACTAAGACCCAAATCAATCAACTCATTCTCAAATAACCAAGGCAGTTGGATCAACTTATATCATTGTATATCCATTTATCAGAATACCAATCCACATATTTTTTATCACTCAAACCCGACCTTGTCACTTGAAACACTGATTAACCACATGTTATAATATATATGCTACATTTCAGAAGAATATCCGCGTATATATGTGCTTTCCCTTAAGCATGCCTACTTACATATCTCAAAATTGAACGCTGAATCTGAATCACTATAGTACTGAATCAATCATTGAAACAAATATTGAACTCATAACAAATATATTTACCACATACAAATCATATAATAACATCATAATCTTTAGTTAACATATTATTCCATACACAATTCAACTCAACCAAAATTGTTAAACACATATTATCATGAGAGAGACATCATTGAGAGACAACAACAAACATAACAAACCAATCAACCATTATCATCAATTTATACTAGAAAACCCTAGAAGATGTACATGACTCATATGAATAACTTATGCATATCTACGTGCCTTTTATTCTTCACACCCGAATACAGATCTCTCCATACTGTAGAATATATATGATACTATCCAAATGTAGATCTGCATATGTACACAATATTTCTGAAGCAAACATGTGTACAAATCTATAACTATTGATTCATACCTTTTCTCCACAATAAAACTTAAATCAAACCCAAATCTCATCATACATAGTAACAAACACATAGCATAATGTTATCATCACAAATGAAGCCAACCCATAAGAATATTATTCAATGTGTATTCATTTCATATGTATTGGATCTCATCCATCATCATACTCCCCGGAGCACATTTATTTCAAATGAAAATAATTCATCAACCCATTCCATGCACACTTAAAATTTTAATCGCCATCTCCTTATATAGCTTAGTCCTTATCCAATACTTTGGTTTTCATTGACAGGATCCAATATCCATTTCCACACTCAATACTATGATCCAATACTATAGTAAAGACCCGTGTTATTTATAATACCATGGTGTCAAAAATATACATGATTTTTCTTCAACATACCCTCATACATATGCGGCTTTGCTTCTCAAAACCTGTTTATAATTACTCAAACTTTATCTTCATCATTCCTCTATCCCTGAACTGATATGCCCATTCTCTCTATCACATATGTATTGGCATGTATACTTATCATGCTACCACAATGTTGACATCTTTATCAAGTAGGTTTCCATGAAGAGAAAGACATACTCATCATGTTATAAGTAAGTTTACATCAAGGACAAGACATTAATCATAATTCCAATAATATCCCCCTTTGTACATTATGGAAACCACTTTGGTTTTTGGTCACCACAAGCTGTAAATACCTGTAAAAAAGATATTGCTAAGAACCAAGCTTTTCAAACACCAATTTAATCTCCCCCTTTGACATGAAGGGAAAATGGATGACCAACGCTCAATGAAGGCTTCTCTTCCCCTATATAGAGAGGATCATTGTAGATTTGATTTTATGAATATGAAATTTTTTTACTAACCATGCTCCCCCTGAGCATATGTTAAATATTCTTGAGCAAGTAAATAACTTTATGACCTTTCCTATCACCAATGACTAATACTTACATCAATAACCCAACATAGTGGGGTTACATGTTTCACTCACATTACATCATGTTCCCAAAATTGGATTACTTACCCCCAATAGTCCAGACATGACTAAGTATTAAAATTGTTACATCATGGGGATTTTCATGACCTTTACATCAAGACACATATATGACATTATAACCAAAACCAAATACCTATATAGTGAGATATCAGGACCAAGATAGTCCTAAACAACCATTATATACCATGTAGGATCTACACCATAGATAGAAGGAACATGAATAACAACTCATCATCAATATGCAAGATAATACAATGTAGCTTCAATATCATTAACCTATTATCAAGTATGTAGCATAAGTGAGAACTAGCCTTATCATCATAAAATAATATAGGGAAGTGTAGTGTCATTCTTCAACATCATAAAATTATCCCATGTCTCCAAGTATCATATACCATATATTGTAGTAGTATATCAATTCTTCATGAAACGTACCACAACTTGATTCCCTTGGCCTATTCTCTTCATACAAGTGTTGGCATTATGATGCATGTGTTGTCCTTGATTGTAACCCACTTGTAAAAGACCAATTATGTGGTTTCTAGATAAGCTCATAGGTGACAAAGTGATGGAACATAATGGAAGAATGTTGGGAAAGAGGTTTTGTAGAACAGAATCAGAATATGGATAAAGGTACATAAGTGAAGAACTATACGCGAGTTAATAAAGACAATGTCGCATATACACATGGGTACTAAGAAGAAAATTTATGTATGTGCTAGTGCACTAATTTTATAATACTAAGGGTATTTACCATGGTATTAGACCACAATATTGAGTGCAATATTAGTTATTTGATCACGTCCAAGAATACCATCGAATCTTGTGTCGCTTTGGCTCATGTTATTGGCTAAGGCTCAAACTATATAAGGAGGTGAATATCATAGTGCCGGGTGTGCATGAGTATTTGAATTGAATGAATACTTCAATCTGAAGTATATCTGTATGGAATGGGCTATAGCCAATTGATAGATCTGATATAATGATGCACTAATGTATACAATGATGGATCAAGATCTCTAGACCTGAAATGAATATGTATTTTCATGGTATTTTTATGAGTTTCTTAGATCTGTGGTATGGTGCATGTTTGTTGCAGTGAAGGGTATGATATGAGTAAGTCTATAGTTCTAAAGTGTTGCAAAATCCTCAATTATTTACATATCTATACGCGGTTTCTACTCAAGGAAGGCGTGTATACACACGGGTTGAGTTCTGCAAAGGTGCATATATCTTTAGCAATATATTGATATAGATACGGAAGTTGGATTTAGAATAAGTGCCTACACTCGCGGATATGTCTTCTCGAAGGTGCATATGGAAGTTATGTTTTTTATGAATAATGTTGAAGAAAATTTCTGATCAATTTTTAAGTATTTCTATTGTCTGTCAGTGATGTCTTCATATATATTAGGGTTTTTTGTGTATTTATTATGCTTCTAGTTGATTGTGATTAAAGATCAATGATTATTTGTTTGGTTGATGATTCAGTGAATGAATTGGTAAAGTTATATGTTTCAATTTGATGTATGATATTGGGCTTCAATGAGTGTAGTTAGTCGAGTCTGAACATCTGACGAAAAGTGGCCTAAAAGGTGTGATGTGTTAAAGATATTGGATCCAGTGTGAAAATTTATGAAAGATGGTCTACGGTGGTGTTGGGTGTTGAAGCCTTCAGTGAGGAAGTTTAAGCTTCCTACTAGTAGGAACTGGTGTTCAGATCATGGGGTTCCATATCCCTTCCAGTAGTGGTTGGTAAATGCGAGCAGGGGGTCGAAGCTCCCTTCTAGTGGTTGTTGGTAAACTAGATAAGGGGGTTGGAGTTGCCTTCTAGTAGAAGATGGAGAATGAGTGAAGGTTGAAGCCTTCTGCATGTGGGTGCCTAAATACTGGTATGAGTTTGTGCTAGTACAATATTGTAAGAAATTTTCTATATAATAAATATTGAAGGTGTAGATGACAACAGTCCTGATTTTCTCCCACATTGGGTTTCCACCTTAAATATTTGTGTTCATGTGTGTTGCTTATGTGTGATGATTTATTATGTTCTTACTACACATGTTCACTAGTTACTAAATGTCTGATGAATCATTAATGGACTTTTCTAAGTAAATTTACTGAAGATTTATCTAAATTATAAGTTCTCTGGGCATACACTAGTTTCTTGAATTAAAGTTACATCCATACGCTGATTAGCTTAATTACAGTCGCATATAGAATTCATTAAAAAAAAAAAATTAAAATTCATTTTTAGTTCTAAATACTAATTCACCCCCCCCCCCCTCCCACCCACCCCCCTTCGTCTCAAAAATTTTCCAAACAACAAGAATAATCATCACACCAAAAACCATTTCACTAATATGGTACTCAAGTAGTCATTCATAAGATCTCTTTTCCCATAACTTTTGTTGGAGAATTATTTGAGCGAATAACCTTACCATCACATTTTTTCTTGATAGAATCCATCTTAATATTGTCTCCAGTCAAGTGATGAGAGCATCAAGTGTCTATTTACCATTCATATTCATTTTCAAACGAGCAAAGAGTAATACCACACCTCATTTTTTGTGCTTCTTTCTTCTAATTAAGAGAAATATTGGTGGACCCATCTTTCTTAGGTATTTTTACATTATCTTCTTTCCTTCCATGTTTTCTTTGGTGATTCATTGATTTTCTCCTACACTCTTGTACTACTTGTCCAATTTTTTTACAAGCACAACATCATGTGTGACTGAGAAAGGGAGAAGAGGAATCATAATATTTTTGTCTCATGTTATTTATATTCCAATCAATAGATCAAGAAAAAAATATACCTTAAATAAATCTGAGTACCTGGGAGATGGTGTACCCTTTGTGATATATTTCCTTGCTTGAAACAACCATCTTCTGCAATTGGATACAACATTTCCATAATTATGACATATAAAGAATTAAGCATTATTGATCAGAGGAGAAAATAAATTAACACTTCTATATTTAGGAGTAAATGGTTTTCTTTTAAGATTCACTTTCCTTGGTTGTTGATTAGTTTCACTTCTTATCTCTTTGCAGATCATTTCAATTTTTTCATTGGTACCCTTTAGGTTCCTTGCAAGAGCTTATAAACTATACTCTCCTTCAACAGTTTTATGAAAACCAAAACCATATTTAATGGAGAGAGACCTTTGACTACTAAGCATATTATCCAAAACATTAGTACTATATTGAAACCTCAAATGTTTATCTTTGTCTTCTAATTTACCTTTTATAATGTTTAACTCAACCTCCATTCTTTGATATTTCTTTTCCTTTTCTAGATACTATTTCTTCACACCATATTCAAACTTTTTTATTTCTTCCACTTTATCCTTTAACTTGAGAATATCTTCCTTCAACCAATTTTCATATTCTCCAAATGATTAAGTAGTTCTTCATTCTTCTTATCTGATATTCCAAGATACACTTTTAGAGAGACAAACTTAGCTTCAAGGCTTTAACAATATTTTTTAGATTCCATGGAAGAATTTGAATATTTAATATGGCCCTTGATATGATATTGCTGTAACATATAATTAATATTAACAATATTTTTCAAATCAAGATCAATTTCTGTTACAAGATCAAAAATTTCTCTGAACCTATCCTCTTCTGAATAAACAACTTCATCTGAAATAATAATGGTTATTTTGTTATCATGTCCATTTTTTGACACATTGTTAGGGATAGGATTGCCTGGTAGTTCCCTTGATGAGAAATATTCTTTGGTTTATTCGTGGATTGCTTGCATCTTATCCCACACTTCCTTATTTAACATTGAATCAGGTATGCTATACAGTATAAGGAAAATACCCTCTTGCGGATGTTTTTGAAGAACCCCTGATAAAAATAGCGTAGATATCCAATTATAGTGGAGGTTTCTAGAGGAGGTTGGCAGGTGGAGGTTTTTGCGGATGTTTTTTTCTAGTTCATTCTCATCCTACACTGCACTAGCACATTTAACTATAAAAGCACTAGTGCATACTACAAATTGGAAGACCAGGACACCGTACTCTCTGTACAAAACCTCCTGGTGCGTTAATTAATGTAGTGTATCGGTTCACTACACAGATTCAGCTCCGGTGCATCATAAAAACCCATGCCAAAACTAAAATAGCCCGGTGCACTTGGAAGTAACCATCTGGTGCACTTGGAAGAAACTGCCTGGTGCACCTCAAAAACCCGTACACTGAAATAGGGTTAAACAAGAAAAATTACGAAAAAAAAATTCATTTTCACTTCTTTAGTCCTTCAAAGCTCTCAAGCACTGGTGCGAATTTCGCTTTTGTGAGGTGCCTTGCCATTGGTGCTTCCATTTCATGCACTACTACCATCCATTTCCCACTACCTCGATTTCAAATTTTGGAAAACGATGGGAAAATTTAGTTTTGCAAATTCTACAACAAATATGCCTACTCGACACATAAATGTACAATCGTTTTACATGTTTCTCCATATTTAAAATTTTTAAAAGATTAGTTTTGTAAAAAAACTTAAAATTCACCCTTTAAAAAAAAAAAAAATTACCTCGCAGTGCGCTCGAGCCGTTCGGTTTGCACTGGTTCACGATGCTACTTGTAAATTTACACACTGCACCACGATTGGTTCTAACGTTAAACATGCCATCTTTGGTGTGGTACCGAAATGGTGTGCCATGTTTTTTCTTTGAAAATACATAAATTGTGGTGCAGTCGGTTAACTAGCCGAACCATTGACTATGCCCAAGTTCAGGAGGGTGATGCCTTGACAAACCTATGCACCTAGGGGCAGATATATTGGTCAGCGACTCACCCTCCAGGAACCAATCCATATTCAATGGTTTTTTCATGTAAAGAATCACACCGTTGATCATGTACTGATGTTAGGAGGGCAGTGTGCTAACTAAACTATATGCCCCGGGGTGCATATTTTGGTCAGCGCACCGCCCTCACGATAATGGTCAATAGTCAACGGTACAGTCAGTTATACCACTGCACCATTGACCATGTAATGATGCCAGGAGGGAATTGCGATAATGAAACTATCCACCCCGGGATGAGTAGTTTGGTCAACGCACCGCCCTCTTAAATTTGTACATAGTCAATGGTGCGATAGGTTAAACGTCTGCACCATTGACCATTAACTAATGTTTGGCGATGCGTTGACGTAATTATCCACCCCGGGATGGATATTTTTGTCAATGCACTGCTTGAGGAAGTATAGTTCGTGTCCTCTGGTGAGTTGAAAATTTTTAGGTATACATTTAATCTGTACGATAAAACAGTATACAAGGTGTAGTGGTATGACCTTTTTTGTTAATAATTTAACTGTCTTTTTTCAATATATATATATATATATATATATATATATTTAAATACATGTATCATTTAACTAAAAAATTGTATTTAATATGTGAATCATTCAGTGACATCAAAGGAGAGAAGAGAAGGAACAATAGGAACATATGGAAAATGAGTATAATGTGGTTCACCTATAAGAGGTACGAGAGAAGGAGAGACATATGTACCCTCACTCCATTACAACACCCACCCAGGTGCTCCTAAAGGAGGTAGGCCTCCTCAAGTTCTATGAGGAGGCTACATCCCTGAAGGGCCATAATGGCTTATTGCGACAACTTATCTTTAGGTGGAATGCCCACTGATGGGCTTTCCGGATTGGTCGTAACCAGTGGTATGCGCCCATTGAGGAGGAAATTTATTTTATTACTGGCCTATCAAGGAGATAGCAGGATTTTCCATCATTCCGAGAGGTCCCCATTGAGTATGCAATAGGGAGTCAGTTGGTGTACTCCCAAATATACATTACCCTCAATATGTTGTCTCCTACAGATTTTCAGGTCTACTGTGGTCAGTTACGTATTTCTTCGTTTGGTGGAGAGGAGGAAAAGTGCCTCTCACTACTGATTTCAACTATTTCACACCATAGCAGTGATGGGAAACATATTATTTTCCCGCTTTTATTTTATGTTGATTCTTTATTACAGTCACCACGACTTGTGACGTGGTCTACAATTTTTTTTGCGGTAGTTCTGTATAGCTTTATAGAGATGGCCTGCTCAGGCACAACAGAGGGTGAAATTCCTTTTGATTCAGAGCTATTTTTTCTATTTTTTGAGAGGTTTCCAGATACAAGGCCTACTTTTATTCGAAAACCTTGCAGGCCTATGTTGAACATACAGTTGCAGATGTGGGGACAAATGATGCCCAAGAGGGGAAGTTTTACTTTTCCGTGAGGATATCTCATGATGAACTGGAGTTGTTATCCAATGTTTATGATCACCCCTTCGTTATGGTCCCATGTCCGTATACTAGGTTTTATTGGAGATGGCGTGCCAACATCCTCTTCACAGTTGATGAGCTGCCAGATGAGAGAGGTAATATTAGTGTTTTCTTTAAATTTATTATAACATGTTGTTTAACTTGTTCTTATTAAATTGTTTAATGAAATTGTCTAATTATTGTTTTGTAGTTATATATATTTTGTAGATATTAGTTTATTTGATGGCGATGAGATTCCACTTCCACCAAATGATCCAGTTGTATATCCTTCTCACTATCATGAGATGCCAAATGCGGAGGATCAAGCTGATGATAGACTTGGTACTCATGAACATGAGCAGGTACTAGCAGGTCTGAGGTGTAGGTTTGACGCTTGATTGAGGATGGATTTGGGTGACCAAATCTATCGACTCCTAATTGAGGAGGGAGTCACGCTGGCCACTATCAGGGAGATATAGGCCAATGATAGGCTAAAAATGATAGGGAGAGACATGCCATATGACATGTTGACCCTGATGTGGCATGTCATTGGAGCTACCAGCTTAGTGCCATGGTTGAGGAGGGTCGTTTGACGTAGGCGTGGTGGAGATGTAATATGTTGATAGTCATGTAGCGATGCATAATTTTATTAACACGATCAGGAGAATGATCATCGTTGACCTCATGCCAAATATGAGCAGATTGTAGCATCCAATAGTCATGATCATGAGTAGGCTGGACCATCCACGTCGATTCATTATGAGCATCTTGCAGCATCCAATAGGCATGATCATGAGCAGGCTATAACATCCATGTCGAGTCATCATGAGCGTCATGCAACATCCAGCAGTCATGATCATGAGCAGGTTGGACCATCCACATCGATTCATCATGAGCAGGAAAATGATCCAGATCAGCATGAACACCTCCAAAGCAGTAGGCACGTGATTATCGACAACTATCTTAGCTTGTTGACATTGCACCATTGACTAAGGAGGACTCGACTAGTACTACTATTGATGTACCACCAACTGATATTGGACATTTATATTACAGTTGTATATTTTTGAGATATATATATATATATATATATATATATATATATATATATATATATATATATATATATATATATATATATATATATATATATATATATATATATATATATATATGGTCCATGTATTCTATGTTCATGTTGTAGTTGTACATAATTTACATGGTGGTGATCATCATGATGTGTATATTGTTAGGTCACATTAGATATGTTCATTTAATGTGCAACTTGCAGATAGATGTGTATGTGATAGTATTTATTTGACATGAGATGTATATTTGATGTTTGTGTTGTGATGATGTTATGCAATGCTTGTGTTTTGTTAGATGGTCAGGATCACGGTGATTAGATGATGTTAGCGAATTTGAATGTGTTTTTTAGTGGAATATGATGTTTGTACGATGGTTATCATGATCATGATGTTTATTTTTAATATTTAATCATGATATTTATTAAATATTATGTGGTGATTGTAATTGTAAGTTTAGTTTTAATTGTATGAAAAATTGTGAAATTGTAATTGTAATTGTATGTAAAATATTTGTAAAATTTTATTGTAATTGTAATATTTAATTTATTCTCAAATAATTGTAATTGTAATTGTAATTGTATGTAAAATTCTAAAATCTTAATTTTAATTATATGTGAAATTGTAAAATTCTAATTCTAATTCTAATTCTAATTATAATTGTGTGTAAAATATTTGTAAAAATTTTAATAGTATTAATGCGAAATGATTGTAATTGTAAATCTAATTGTATGTTAAATTCTAAAATTGTAATTGCAAATATAATTCTAATTTTATGTAAAACATTTGTAAAATTTTAATTGTATTAATGTGAAATGATTATAATTGTAATTTTAATTGTAATTGTATATATGTAAAATTGTAAAATTTTAATTGTAATTGTATGTGATTGTAAAATTGTAATTATAATTATAATTGTAATTTTAATTGTAATTGTAATTGTACGTAAAATTGTAAAATTTTAATTGTAAATGTATTATGAAATTGTAAAATTGTAATTATAATTGTATGTATTGTCATCATTCAATTTTATTAGAATTTGTAAATTTGTAAATATCTAAATTAATTGTCAATTTTGAACCATAACTACCATAAGTAAAATGTATACCATAAATATTGTTAAATTACCATAATTGTAAAATTGTAAATTTGTATGAATATAAATAAATGAAAAATAATAAATCTAGAATAATATTAATTTTTTGTAACATAATAAAGTTTAGAAAATCATTCAAATAAATTCATGTACTTTAGAATTATGATTATTTTATTATGATCTTACATACATAAAAAATAAACTTTATACAATACGCCATTGTTTTCGAGATCAACATAATTGAAAATTATCAAGTGAAATGATTTTAACATTAACACAGTGAAAATTAGCAATTAATTCAAAATATATATTATAATTTTTCGAAAAAAAGAGTCTTAGTTATATAAGGTAATTAAGTCCTCTTCTTTATAAAAACCCATCTTAAAAAGTATCAATGATGAAATAACACGTACCATATCACTCTCGGCTCTCATGGTCACCCTCATTATCTTCCATCTCGCTTGGCATGATAACACTATTGTTTCCAAAAATATGTTTTGATCTAGGGTCATGTCTCAATAAGAACCACCAATCCATATCCAACACATCTGGGAGAAAAAACACCTGGTTACAGTGTTTGGGGAAAACATAGCACTCCTTATCTTCGTCGCACATATTTCTAGAGTAGATACATATCAGCCTACTATTGTGATCTTTCTTTACATTATTTTGATAAAAGGTTTCCCACCACTTTCACCTAAAAATAAGACATTGGAAAGAAGATAAATTCACTTCAATGATCTCTTGTATCTTTATGACATAACCTAACTTCCCTTCTACTAGGTTTTGATCACGATGGCTAGATCAACTAGATTTATAAAACTACACTTTGACTCAATATCCTTGTGTCATGTGTCCATCATCGGAATTTTGTGTGAAAAAATGGTGTTCGTATGCCCACATAGATGGGAAAAAAATGCACCTATAAAAATTTTAAAAAATCATAGTGCCATGTGTCTTATAATAACCCAACAGTTAAAATATGAAATATGAATGTAATTAAATTTAAAATTTGCATTATTAAGTTCAAAATTTACATGAATAGATTACTACCAAGTGGTTGCACCCAATCCCTACGTTTAGTGCATCCTCTTCAGCACGGGGGTAACGACAGGTTGCACCGTATTTCTCTCTGACTTGGTTAGCAACCCAACTGCTGGGGCATATTTTTGGAATATTTTTTTTTAAATGATTAGGATAAGGCACACTTCTACCATTCAAACATCTAAATTATTTCTTGTCACTATCCCATTTCATTCTCTTTTGGTCGTACAATGCAACCCATGGTTTTGTCGCTTCAGAATTGTAAAGAATGAATTTATTGATTGCTTCAATTTCTGCATTCGCTGAGAAAATCAAACTAACATATAGTACATATGAGATTAAAATATACATTCTATTTAATTTCAACATGAATATTTACCTTCTGTAAATTTTAAAAATTCTAAGTTCCTTACTCTTTATCAAGAACCCTTTTCCATTCATTTGGAACAACTCCCCTTCTCTTTTGTCTTCATCCCTTTCAGCATCCCAAATCATCACACCTGGTCTGTTTTTGATCTGATTGATGTACTCACTAGCACAATAGAAATACTCATACGATATGTACCCCTCTGCCATCAACCCCTTGGGTTTCGGCCTTTGTCGAACAAAATTTTTCAATTTCTTCATGTACCTTTCTAAGAAGAACATCCAACGACAAGAAACCACCCCAACTAATTCAACCTCATCTACTAGATTGATTATAAGATCAACCTACAAGTCCATGAAACTCGTCGGTAGTTCCTTCTCAAGCTTACAAAAAATCTCAACTATCTCTTGACACTATCGTGGAATGCTAGCCACATGAATCTCCTTTGACGTGATCCAATGTAAAAATGCAGATAATTTAGATATGGTACGTCCTATGCCTTAGGAAAATTCATGTTTCACACACCCATGCATGAGAAAAGGATAATAACACTACAAAGTTATAAACACGTGCAATATTATACAAAATTAGTTATGTTTTATGACCCCTACATGGGATAAAATTTATTAATATAGAAAATAATAAAATCATGCTTTTGACATTATATGTACTCTTATAATATTCAAATGGTCATGCGATTTCAACCCAAAAAAATGGTCATCGATGGTGAAGCAACACCGTAGTGAATACCCATATGAATATGGCACCATCACACCCATTATAACTTCCTTTGGCATAAAAAGATGATATTTTTTTAAAATCCATGGGACATCACCTTCTTTGAAATACCATGAATTAGAGGGACCAATGCCTTCCTCTGATCCTATAATTTCTAATCATCTTGGCCAATGTTTCTTTTTATATTTTGAAGTAATAAGATATTTCCTAATAGCCAATATGTCACTTTGTTTCTATCATATATTCCTCGCTAAAGAAGATGAAAGATTTTTAAATATATGCATGGGATCTAATAAGTGGGTAATCTTAAGATGCTCTCAATAGGGAGGTTATAAAAGATATATTTCCTTTTCAACCCAATGGGAAATTTCTCAACATAGGTGTCAAAGAATTCTGGATCGTCGAACATAGGCTCCCTATTTGAATCAAACATTTCTATGAACTCCTCCTTCTCTCTCTCATATGCTCTAATACATTCAGTTGGTGTCAGTATTTGAGGCCTTTGGGTTCTCTCTCATTTACCATTGAAAGTTGATGCTGCTCTTCTGTAAGGGTGTTCTTCTCGGAGGAATACCTTGGAGAAGTCATACACTGGATTTTGTAGGTCGTTGGACCATCTAGCTTTCAGAGAAGGTCCACAACATTTACATCCAAAATACGCTTTTGTTATAAGACCTACGAGATTATTGTATAGAATATATATGCATGGCACGTTAAATAATATCATGAAGATCATAAAAATTAAAATGAATTAAATAAATAATATGCGAAAGAATATTGTTACGTATATAAACAAATCAATAAACATGTAATTTGCCAGATTAAACTCCTAAGCCTAGATATTCATGTGTCATGTAAGCACATATGCCATACAACGTAAAACTCCTCTCTGGTGCAATGGATTGTGATACATCATATACATTTATCCCATCCCATAATTCCTTCAATTAATCTACCAGTGGTTGTAAGTAGACCTCCACATTATTCACTTGTCTTATACCATGGGTTATTAGAGCCAACATAAGATGTTCATTCTTCATGGATAACCATGGGGGGATATTTTTATTGATCACTGTTGAACCTCAAAATTTTCCTTTCTTTGACATACTTCCTCATCACTTTTCCTTACTTTTCCATAAATCCATAAACTCCAATCATTGATAAGTGAAATATTTTATCTCAAATAATGCATTTGAATGATATCTATGTTATATTTTGATGTTCTTGTTATTTGAATGCATTTTTGTAACTCAGCTATAGAACGCATCCTATTGTGCAGCTAATTGTTCTTTTCGTAGCTACTTTAATGGTTTTATAGGTTTCGAGGAGTGAATAAGGGAATGAGTGACATGGGCATCTTTAGAAATATCCATATAAGGACTTCATCCTATGCACTTGGTCAAATTAAATAGAAAAAGGTGCCTATGATCGAGGTCAAACTACAATCAAAGGACATGATCCGAGAAGGAAGAACTCTCGGTTTTCTCTGACGTAGCAAATGGAGAGTTAACCATTTTTATTTTTCCTCTATGTTTTAATTGTAATTGTCATCTGTAGGTGGAAATAAATCATGAAGAGTACATTTTAATTTTTCTTAAATACCGGTTGTATGAAGACTGAACAAAGTCTTAAGTCTTAAGTCTTAAGTTTTCCTTTATCATAATATGAAGACCGTGTTCGTGATTCCAATTCCAGTTTCTTCTTAATGCGCAAATAGTCTACTAGGATCTTAACCTATTCTGTTACAAAGGGCCCCTGCACAGGAGGAGGTTTTTCATTAGTTGTTTTAAGTTCAATTTCCTTATCTTTGTTTTGTTAATTCACAAGTAGATTTGCATTGCATTTCAGCTTTTAAATTAATCTCTTAGATTAAATGTATGAGTGCTTTCCTAGTATTAGCTTCAGAATGACTGTATAATATTTTTCTTACCAAGAACATCTCAAGAAAGTAGATTCTTCTATTTTCAAAATTGGATTGAATTAGAGCACACAGTTTCTTAGTTTCTTTACATGATTTTACACTTCTTTCTTAGATGAAAAACTCAATTAGGTGTATAATTTTATGCTTGTAAATCATGCTAAGAAGATGAACTTGTCATACTTCCAAATTGGATGCTTGAGTATTTAAAATATACAATAATTGAGTTTTCCTTTACATGTATTTACACTGCTTTCCTTGATCATATTTTCAAATAAATATATAATTAGATACTTGTAAATCATTCCAATAATATGACTTTGTCATCCTTCCAAATTGGATGCTTGAGTATTTAAAATATACAGTAATTGAAATTTCCTTTATATGCTTTCTAAATGCTTTCTTAGAATAAAATTTTAAACTAAAGTGTAATCAATTACTTGTAAACCATGTCAAGAGGGTGACTATGTCATACTTCCATATTGGATGATTGAGTAGTTTTCATACAATAGTTTATTTTTCTTTGAATCTTCTTTCAATTAAATTACCACTATCATTTCAATTCTTAGTCATAAGATTCATATTTCAATCGATGTAGTAGAACTAAATTAAGATAGATTAGAATTAACTTTAATTTTGAAAATCTCAAAGTCATTAGAATGTATACTTTGTTTTTAGATCAAATTCTAACCATTTAAATATTGATTCATTTTTATGAAAAATAGAATAGTTAAAGAGCACCTCCTTTTCTTCCTTCTTTTAAATTAGTTTTAACATTTAAACTTCATCAAATTTACTTGATTCATTTCATAGTTCTCATTTCCTAAAATTAATCTTTAGATATAAATAACAACACCCCCAAAACAACATAAAAATATACACAACGAAGTAAGAAGAAGGTTAACTAAGCATATATAGTCCACCACACTTCAACAGATTACTAACCTTGGTTGATGATTTATGATAAAAAATTTAAGACATTAAATTGACTGAACATTTTGGCGCCGTTGTCGGGAAAGTGTAATTATATAACCTCTTTTATTACATCTAAAAAATATGATATGCGTAGATAAAGAGATTCTAGTGGTAGATTCATAGCTAGAGGTAGGAGTTTAATTACAAAAACAACACTCACTCCACCTAGACTACGTAGTGATACACCACAATATCAAACTTATATTCCATGCTTCACTAGACATATATTTCTTGAAGTCTTAAGGTAAGAAATCCAATCAGGAGGATCTCCTACTTCATCAACTGAGGCAGTCTTAGAGGAAGAATATCCTAGATCTCCAAGAGAAGGAGTAACATTTTTAAACTCTAGAGGAGAACACATTCTAGCTAAAGAGTTAGAAATTCCTAGTGGGGAAGAAGAAGAAGAACCTTTCTTCAATATCCCATTAATAGAAGAACCAGAGGAAGCTCAATTAACTTTATAGTTATAACCTTATATTAGCTATGAGGAATCTATAATGGCAGGAGAAGGAGAAGTAGATATTATAAATGGATAAAATATACTATTTTTAGGAGGAAGAGGTGGAGGATGGGATAGAGGGAACATAGGAGGAAGAGGAGGAGGTGAAAAAAACAAAAGAAATAGGGAAAATGATAGTTCTTTTGGATTTCCTATAATTGATTAGGATAAAAATGCCACAATGAATAATATTTCACCTTCTATTATTCAAAATTTCCATCGATTAAAGAGTGAAGATCCTTAAATCTTTTTGTTTGAATTTTAATTTTTTTTTAGACCTCATGATTACTTACAAGACTCTAAAAACCTAAAGCTATTTCCTGCAATACTGAAAGGATTAGCTTTGAAATGGTTCATGGGTTTAGTTACATATTCTATTAGGAGATGGAATGATATGAAAAGAGCATTTTTAGAAACATATTGGGATTATTGAATACCTATTAATCAGAAGGATGAAGTATTCAAGATGATGCAAAGAGAGGATGAGAATCTGGATGATTTAACTGAAATATTTAATTATAATATAAAAAGAGCTAAAATGGAAAACTCAGACCAAGATACTTTAAAATATATTTTGTTAAAATACATTAGAGATGAGTGGATAGGCATTCTAAACATGATGGAGAAGGGAGATGTATCTCAAATTATATTATGTGAAATTGCTAAATTATGTATTCAGCAATAAAAAGACTGGGAAAAATCCATGAGATCCTTCTCCTTATAGAGTAAATAAATCTGCAACTAGAATAATAAGTAGGGTAGAAATTGGAAATATGCTTGATGAATTTAAAGCAGACATTTTAGGGATTCTTAGTGAACAAATAGACACCCTTAAATTACAAAAAAATCAGAAATCCAAAACTGGTGCCTTAGTTATTTTATGTCCTAAATGTAGAAAGAAACATGCTTTAAGAGAATGTCCTCTTCATGCAAAATTCATAGAGACTTGTGTGATTTGCTCAGAAAATCATGAAACTAAGAGTTGTCCTTGAATTCTAGGTCTTAAGGTTGTTTTTGAAGAAGAATTGACTTAAAATACAGTAGAACCTCTTTTCTTTGTCTCTAGAGGACCATGGTAGGGGCCACAAACTCAAGGTTTTAACAACAAAATGTATATTCAACCCTCACAAAATCATTGGAATTCTAGACAACAATCTTGGTCCCAACCTCAACCTTGGGCACAAGGAATGAAAAATCCCTATGGTAGATATTATCAATACTATCAATATCCTCCACCTTATCCAAACTATCCTCCCCAATAAATTCCTCAATAGAATCAACAACCCCAACTCCAAAATCAAAATCTACAACTTTCACTATCATTTCCACAAAGACCAAATCAACTACCTGCCCAACCATTGCTAAACCCCAGTAATAAAAATCCTCAAAATGCTTAAATTATAGAAGGACAACAATTTCTAACTTACATGATTACTCCACTAGATCTTAATGATGTTCAACTTAGATCTCCTAGAATATTAGAGAGGAAAAAGCCTTCTGTTGTTATTCAAGAACAAGATAATTTGGAAGAAGTTTTTGTAGAACCAAAAAATTTTTTTGAAGAGGGAACATCTCTTTAAAACTAGATTTATGAAAATGAAAAATTAAAAGAACAAACAAAATCAAATCCTATCATAGAGCAACCATCAATATATATTTCTAAGCCTCATTTTCCTGAAAGATTACAAGTTGATAGAGGGGTAGAAAAACATATAACGTTGCCCAATTATGATTTTATAGATTAATTGAAAAATGTTTGTACCAAAATTCCTTTTCTATAGGCCATTAAAGAGATTCCAATTCTAGCAAAAATAATAAAAGAGTTAATCATGAAGAAACCAGGAAGAAAAAAAAAAAGAAAAAAAAAGAATTAAACTAGTAGGAAAAATTGCAGACAGTATGATGGGAAAAATTGCTATAAAAAAATATTTAGATTCAGGAAGTCCAGTTGTAAAAACACATATCAATGGTATTGAAATTCGAAAGACATTGATTGATTTAGAAGAAGCTATAAACATCATGAGAAAATAAACCATGGAACAACTCAAACTTCCAAATCTTCAGTATACACCTACATTGTTGCAATTAGCAGATATATCATTAATAAATCCATATGGTGTATTAAAATAAATTTTAGTATCCTTAGGCTCTTGGGAGTATTCGGTTGATTTTATGATTTTAACCCCCCAGAACAATCTAGGAGGACATCCACTAATATTAGGAAGACCTTGGTTCGCTACATCTGATGCTTTCATTAGTTGTATATCTAGTGACATGTATATTTCTGATGGTAATTCAACAAAGAAATTCACTCTATATCCTCCAGCAAAAAAAAATCACGGAATTATAAGATGACGAATGGATTGATGTGACAATGATATAAAACCTTTCTTTACTCTTTCCAGTATTAGTGAAGATAGTTAAATATTAAATTCAATAGAAAATTTTCAAACATCTTTAGAATATGAACATAATTGTTTCAAGAAAAATGAAATATTGAATATTTTTCATATAGGAAGATGTCTCTATACTCTATAGAAGAGTTTGGTAACTCTATAGTTGAAATCATTCTGGGAAAATCTTTGAACATAAACAAAAACTTGGAAATATTACAACAGGAAAATTTAATCAAAACATTACAACAACATTCTTCTTCATATGCATGGGAATACACTGACATGAAAGGAATTAGTCCTAAGACTCTTATACATCACATCTACATTGACGAAAATTTTAAACCTAACAGTCAACCTCAAAGAAGGATGAATCCAAATCTTAGGGAAATTGTGAAAGAAGAATTGCAAAAATTGTTGAATGTAAACTTCATTTACCTAATTTCAGATAATCAGTGGGTTTCTCCCTTAGTTATTCTACCAAAAAATAATTATAAGTGGATGGTATGCGTTGACTATCGAGGTTCGAATAAAGCTACCCTAAAATATCATTTTCCTTTACCTTTTATACATGAAGTATTGGATACATTAGCTGGAAACAAGTATTTATCATTATTGGATGGTTTTAGTGGTTACAATAAAATTTAGGTAGCACTTGAAGATGAATATAAAACCAAATTCACATGTCATTGGGGAGCCTATGCTTACTGAGTGCTTCCTTCTGGTTTGTGCAATGCATCTGCAACATTCCAAAGGGCAGCACTAGGCATATTTTTTGATCTAATACATGATTGTGTGGAGGTATATATGGATGATTTTACGATTTACGGGAATTCATTTGAAGAAGCTTTAGAAAATTTGGAAGAGATTCTTAAAATATGTAAAGAAGAAAATATTTCATTAAGTCATGAAAAATGATTTTATGATGTTTACTGAAGGAATTGTTTTAGGAGATCACATTTTGGGAGATGGAATTAAAGATGATTCATCTAAAGTTGAAGTCATCTCCAAATTATCAATTTCAAGTTGTCCAAAATATGTTAGAAGTTTTCTAGGGTTCACAGGGTGTTATAAAATATTTATATAAAACTTCACTAAAATAGCATCCCCACTCTTCAAATTGCCTACCAAATATTGTGAGTTAAGTTGGAATCATGATTTCCAATTAGAATTTCTTTGAAAAAAAAAATCTCTGAAGCACTTTAAGAGGTCCAAATTGGAAACTACCTTTTCACATTTCAACAAATGCTTCAGATATAGATTTGGGAGCTATACAAAATTATTTTATCCCCTATTCCATCTATTACACAAGAAAAAATTTGATTCCTGATGAGTTAAATTACCCTGTAACTAAAAAAGAATTCCTAGCAGTTATTCATCCTATCAATAAAATTAGACATTATATCACTGGCTATGAAACCTTTATTCATAGAGATCAATTTGCAATTAGATATTTAATTAGTAAATCTATTACTACTATAAGAGTCACAAGATGGTTATTACTCCTGCAAGAATTCAATATCACCATTCTAGAGCGACCTGGAAAACAAAACACAATTGTTGATTCCTTGTCTAGAATTAAAAATCTTAAAAATGATACTCCAGTACAGGATAATTTTCCTGATGAATATATTTTTGAAATAACTACTAAAAATCCTTGGTTTGTATATATTTCTAATTACTTAGTCACAATAAAGTTACCTATACACTTGTTTCCTAGAAATAAAAGAAGAATTATTCAAACAAGTGCACTTTACTCATGGATTAATGATGAATTGTATAAAACAGATTCAGATTTCATCATCAGAAGGTGTGTTCCATAAGATGAAATGCCTAATATTCTCAAGGCATGTCATGATGAACCTTGTGGTGGACACTTTTCTAATAAGAGGACAACCTATAAAATCCTTTATTTTGGATATATTTGGCCATCCATTTTTAAAGATACCAGAGAATGCATCAAAGGGAGTGACAATTGTCAAAGAATGTGGAAACCTGTTCCTACAGATGAAATTCCATTACAAACTTAGGTACTCATCGAACCATTTGAAAAATACGCCCTGGATTTTTTTGGACCAATCAATCCACCATCTAATCAAAAGAAATATATTTTGGTATGTACTAATTATGTCACTAAATGGGTAGAGGCTAAAACACCTTCTTTAGCTAATGAAAATGTTGCTATTAAATTTATTTTTGAGGATATCTTCACCCTTTTTGGTGTCCCAAGAGAAATTGTGATAGATCAGGGATCCCATTTTACATCCAATTTGGTGGAGAAGATCATGGAGAACTACAAGATCAAGCATAGAAAATCCACTCCTTATAATCCACAAGCAAATGGTCAAGTGGAGTCTACCAATAAAGTGATCGAAGGAATTTTCACTAATATTGTACATCTACACAGGAAGGATAGGGTAGATAGGCTTCTTGAAGTTTTATGGGCCTACTGGACCACATGGAGGAATACAACAGGACATACTCCCTATGAACTTGTTTATGTGAAGCAAGTCCTATTTCCTATATAATTTCAGATCCAAACCTTCAAGATGGCAGTCTAATTGGGACTTAACTTATTAGAAGCTCACAGTCATAGATTGGATAAAATTAATGAGATTGATGAAATTAGACAGGATGCAGTTCAAAGAAACATTCTAGTTCAACAAAAAAGGTCCAAATGGCATGATAAATATATAAAGGAGAAAAAGTTTCGAGGGGATTGGGCACTTTTTTTCGATTCAAATTTCAAATAATTTCAAGGAAAGTTCCAGACTCATTGGCTTGGGTCTTATGAGATTGAAAATGTCTTTGAAAATGGAGTAGTGAGGATAAGGACAATTGATGAAGAAAAGGTACCTCTTCTTGTGAATGGACATCGATTAAAAGTCCATCATAAGCCAATTTGAAGAGAAGAGTTTTCAAAATTTTCAAATATAATACTGATATGAAGTCAATGAAGAAGAATCCTTCTTCTTCCCTAACTTAGTGTTTTTATTTTCATATCTAAAAAAAAAAAAAAGTTATAAGTGTGAAAACCAATAAATGATTGGCATCCTTATACAAAAAATATAGGATGAAAATCAAAGTTCTGACATCTTATATTTTCCATTTAATTTCTAAAAATATAAAAAATATTTGTTCGATTTATTTTTATTTCAATAAAAAGTAGTACAAGACTACTTCAATTTTGCAGCTGACATTCCATTCTACAACTGACATTCCATTATGGCTCTGATACCACATTCTGAAGTTCTGTCACATTTTTACAACCTTTTGAAGCAAGAATATTAAGCAGAGGAAATTGAGAACTCCATTTGAAGATCACCATGCTAAAGGATACCTAAATAATAAACACCAAGGAAATAGAACAAAGGTTAGTTCTAAAGGTAAGTTACCTAAATTTGTTTAAATAACAAGGTCAAAAACATTAGCATGTATAACGTCGACGATCACATGCTCTGTCAATATGTCATCATTTGATTTGATTTGGACTCATATCATGTCATAGATCGGCCACATCATTTTCATCATGTTTCATAATGGTCCATAACGGACTCCCCCATTTATGATTAAATGGTCATGTCTTGTTGTTGTAACCTATTCATCAGCATTTCTTAAAAATTGCATAAAATATCCATCTCATTCATACTTTCCTACAAACCCTTGAACGTCCTTCACCAGATCTGCAACCCAATTCACTTCATACAGAGAAGGAAAATTCTGAAGGCTAGAATATTCACGACGTAAAACATGGGTTTGATAGTTATAACTTAACCAATGGGAGCTAAATACATGGAGGGATATCCTTAGATCAAAGAGATGGTGCAGAAGGAAAAATGGCACAATTTTATAGATAAATTTTATGGTTTTCACAAGGAAATCACCAAATATTTTGCGAGGTCTTTTGATGGAACAAAAGCCAACATAGGAGACATAAAATTTTCAGTGATCGAGACATTCATAGCTGAAGCAACAGTTCTCCCAAGAGATGGTGAAATATGGTCCAAAAACAAAGAATTTCATAATGAAGCATGGAGAGTTGTCCTCAAAAATCTAGGTATGGATGCTTCTGTTTATAAAAATGGCATCCCTATCTCAGCACTCAAGAGAAAATGGAGAAACATGCTTTTAATTTTACATAATTTTATCACCTATGAAGGAGGAGTTGGCTGCATGTTTGTGTATCATATTCTATCGTTGATGAACCTTTTGGAGGATGCTAAAATAAATATTCCTTTATCTTTACTGAATAGTTTAAAAATAATGTATACAAATGTATAGAAGAGAATTCAATTTATATAAAACGCTATGCACGATCATAGATTGGTAAAAATACTTCTTGAATTCCATTTGAAAAGTATAGGAGATTCTTGGGAAAATTTTCTAGTCAGAAACCATTTCTAAGATGAGCGAGAGTAACATAAGGAAGACAAGACTAGGAAAAGTAAAGTAAATAATATTGATACAAGAATTGAAGACAGACCTTCACCTCCACTACCACAAAATTAAGAGGAAATTACCCTTGTGGAATAGATGAAAAATAAGAAGCAGGGTATATTAAAGACAAGAGGTAAAATATAAAATAAGGGCAAGGTTATAAATGAAGAAAATTTAAGCCCTCTACTACCAAGGAGAGGCTCTAGACTCTGAGGGTTAATGAATAAAACAAAATCACAAGAAACAGAGTTTGTGAATGTAGAGGAGGAACCTCTAGTGCCATCACCCATCAATGTCTCTGCTCCACATAGCCCTATAAATTCTCCTGCACATAATTTTGAAGGTAGTCCCAGCAGAAGATCTTGAGTCATAGACCCAACATATCAAGATATATATTACTATATAGAGTCATTGGAGAAAAATAACATAGCAATGAATCGATAACCACCTATCAATCCACAAAAACCTTTGGTTGACACCCTCAAACAACAAATCTGTGAGTTAAAGTTATGTAATAGGAATATTAAACAAGAGAATGAAGATTTAAAGCAGTAGAACCAATTGGAGAAAGTCATTAGCGATAACACCATCTTGCATTTGGGATTTTGGTGCAAAAAGAATAGAAATTTAAAAAGAAAGAACAAACTATTGAACAGGACAGTCATCAATCTCAAATACAAGCTCATTATGAGGAAGTTCAAGACGATAGTCACCTTGATGAAAATAAGGAAGAGAAAACTGGATGTATTAGTAAAAGTGCCTGAACAAATGCAATAGGTAAAGGAAGTTCAAATATTTTATAAATTGCATGAGGACATGCAATGAATTCTTAGTGGGGGTATGTTGAACCTTATAATTTTCCTTTCTTTGACATCCTTTCTCATCAGTTTTCCTTACTTTTCCATAAATCCATAAACTCCAATCAATGATGAGTGACATATTTTATCTCAGAGAATGAATTTGAATGATCTCTATGTTATATTTTGATTTTCTTATTATTTGAATGGATTTTTGTAACTCATCTACAAAACGCATCCTATTCTATAGATAATTGTTGTTTTCATAGCTACTTTAATGGTTTGATAGGTTCCAAGGAGCGAATAAAGGAACGAGCTACATGGGCATCTTCAGAATGATCCATATATGGATTTCGTCCTATTCACCTGGTCGATTCAATAGAAAAAGGTGTTAACGATCGAGGTGAAAGTGTGGTCAAAGGACGTAGAAAACCGAGAGTTAACCATTTATATTTTTCCTTTATGTTTCAATTGTAATCTCCATCTGTAGGCAGAAATAGCTCCTGAGTTACATTTTAATTTTGTTAAAATACCAGTTGTTTGAAGACCGAAGACAGTCTTAATTTTTGTAAATGTTCTGTATGCTTTGAGACTCTATCCTTTTTCATAATACGAAGACTGTGTTCATGATTCTAGTTATAGTTTTTTCTTAATGCATGAATAGTCTGCTAGGATCTCAACCTATTCTATTGCAGAGGGCCCCTACACGGGCGGAGGTTTTTCATTACTTGTTTTAAGTTCAAATTCATTAGCTATGTTTTGTCAATTCACAAATATATTTACATTGCGTTGCAGCTTTTAAATTAATCTCATAGATTAAATATATTAGTTATTTCCTAGTATCAGCTTTAGAATGACTGTATAATATTTTGCTTACCAAGAACATCTCAAGAAAGTATATTCTTCTATTTTCCAATTTGGATTATGTTTGAGGCATTAGAGCACACCGTTGTTTATTTTATTTACATTTTTTTACACTACTTTCTCAGATTAAAACCTCAATTAAGTTTATAATTAGATGCTTGTAAATCATGCCAAGAAGATGGCTCTATCATACTTCCAAATTGGATGCTTGAGTATTTAAAATATACAATAATGAATTTTTCCTTTACATTCCTTTAGAAAACATTCCTATATCATATTTTCAATTAAATGTATAATTATATACTTGTAAATCTTTCCAAGAAGATGAATTTGTCATACTTCCAAATTGGATGCTTGAGTATTTAAAATATACAGTAATTAAGCTTTCCTTTATATGCTTTCTAAATTATTTCTTAGATTAAATTTTAAACTAAAGTGTAATCAATTACTTGTAAACTATGTCAAGAGGGTGACTTTGTCATACTTCCATATTGAATGATTGAGTAGTTTTTCATACAACAGTTTTTTTCCTTTGAATCTTCTTTCATTTAAATTAGCACCGTCATTTCAATTCTTCGTCATAAGATTCATATTTCAATCCATGGAGTAGAACTAAATTAAGGTATATTAGAATTAAATTTAATTTCCAAAATCTCAAATTCATTAGAATAGATACTCTATTTTTAGATTAGATTCTAATCATTTAAATATTGATTCATTTTTATGCAAACTAGAGTAGTTAAAGAACACTTCCCTTTCTTGAAAGTTAGATACTTGAACTTTACATCCTAAGGGGAGTGGACCCCAAAGGATAATTATTTTGTGAATGTAATTAAACATTTTATTGAGGAAATGAATAAATTATTGTGGTGCAAATTGACCAAAAATGAGATGATGAGATCACTTGCTAAATCTGTGAGGATGGATGAGGCAAATATTTCCCCACAATCTTTCAAAAATCCTTGAAAGATAGTAAGTTTTAAATTTAGATTTTGAGGAAAAATCTGAATTTCCCCAATGATGAGGAAAGTAGTTGGGAAGAGGTAAAAAGCTAGAAAAGCTGAGGAAAAGCATAAAACAGCTTTAAAGAATCCCTAAATTGGGAAGCCTAGGCAAACAGGAAGAAAAGCATCCTGAGATTCTGGACGCAGAATTAGAAACATGCTTTGGGGAACAATAGCTTAAATAAGCTACTCCTAAACAGATTGAGGTTGGTCTGTGGTGGAGGTGATCTCAGCTCGGGGGTGAGTTCTGGGAGAAAAATAGAACTCTAAGGTTGGGAGGTTGGTCATTTTGCTGAGTGGTATGTGATTCTACTTATCTGTTGATTTCTTTAATTCAGAATGAATTGGCTACATATAAAGGTTTGTCTTATATTATACTGTAAATGCTACATTTAACAGAATCAGTAGAAGGTATTCACCTTCAGAACTCTGTATAGTTGTAGACATTATCTGTGTGAAATAGAATCCACTAGAATTTCTAAACCATCTCTGTTCAGATCTAGGGATACTTATAGGTCCACAGAATACAATACTTGAATTTATTTCAATCTGCTGCTCCTATGTTAATACACTCTATGAGCAAGAATAAAATAGAGCAATAGGAGAATTACTATAACCAGATCAGCATGTGCATATGAGAATTTATAGTTAAATAAAAAAAAAAAGACATAGCCTGCACTAGAAATCTATACATTCCTCATCTGATAATAGAGGTATACAGGAAGTAAATTTTATATGCAGAAGTTCCTAGTACTATTCAAGCATCTGTAAATATCATCTTAAAGATTTGGAATTGTAAGAAGTATTTGGCATAGTAAAAAATTATTTGAGTATTAGTTATCATAAGAAAAATGCAATTCCTGAAGAAGGCAGGACCAGAAGAAAACCTATATTCGGACTGTCAGAAGTTGCAATACAGTAGTTATATCCGGAAAAATTTATTGGTTGTCCATTAACCCTTAGAAACGAGGTCCCATGCTATTAATGTAGTGAATAGTATATCGCTAGACACAACAGAATTAGACCATGTAACTAGTGTATAAACATCTTTGTCTATGCATAAACAAATTTAATCATATTCATGCCTTACATGTATAATTGCATATAACTGTACTGGTAATGATTTTCGAAACCCATATAAAACTGAATGAATATTTTTATCTACACGTCCTCATGATAGAATTTCCAAAGAAGAAATAAGAAGCTAAGTATGATATGAAAACACTTTGAGCATGGAATCATTGATTTGCAATAAGCGATCTACGCAAAAATCTAGATCGCTGGGTAGCACAGTCATCACCGACATCTTCTGAGATTTATATTATCTAAACGAATTGAGCCAGGAAATCAAGGTATTTACAACAAGAACAAAAGAACATAATAGAGATAAATAAAAAACGAAATTTTAGAAGGTAACTAATATGGTGCGCAAACATGTCACACACAGTAATGATAGGTTATCCTTCTAGTGCGAGACAACACAAATTATATAACGAGAGAAAAACCCGTAGGAGAGAATATGTAGTTGAGGGAAGGGGCGGCTATAGATTTCATGAACGAGTATCAGAACCAATAATCTGACAAATAAAAAGCGAGGTCAGCCTAATGACAGTCCTCGATTCAAAGATAAAACCAAAGTGTGCGCATAATTCATTGTCCATTTGGATGGGTTCCATGACATTAAATACATAAATAAAATTGAATAGAAATGTGGTGCATTGTCTGCGCAATTTGGGTTTAAAAACAAGTATCATATAGTCTTGATACAACGTTGACTGCTTTGACAGTCATACCCTGCAACGTAAAACAATGGAAAAACGAAAAACTTAACATAGTTGGTGGGCCGTCAACTGTGTACACAGTAAAACGAAACCCCTGAAAGGGAGATCAGGGGCATCGAAGGAATGACTAGGTCGTTGCCAGAGGAAATGGCAAACCAGCATGGTTGGGAATTACGTTTGCCAGCATGCTCACATAACCTGAAAACAAAAATACCATACGCATTTGAAGAGGCACAAGCCAAAAATCGAGTCGATAAACCAGTAGATGGTATGATATGGAAATGGCGGGAACCAGGGTTACCTGTACAAGTGATGAGGAACGAATAGAAACCCTGAAGAAAAATAGAATAATGGCATCCATCGTAGCGAATGGTATCTGTAGAAAATAAAATACAATTGCTTCTTATATATCTATATACACATCTATCACAACAAATAAACACGGTGGGAGTTTCAACTAACCATAACGAGTTGAAGAGACTTCGCCTTGAACCCGCTCAGGCTGTCTATCGAAGTTCAAAACCCTCACACATCTTCAGAACTCAGATGCAAAAGGAAGAAGCATAGACATAGAACGCAGTGGGTTGGAGTCTACGGACTTGGGAAACAATCCAACGCGTGTTCGGATGAGGCGTCGTCCTGGCAACCAACAGAAAATTTCATAGAATATACATCATCAAATCTGAAAGTCATCGAACATAGAAAGAAAAAAAATTTAGATGTGAACTTGGTTACCTTCCCGCTGAAAGCCAGAACCACGCACTGGAAAGAAAAATCCTCCTGAGTTGCGGCACTTCGTGGAGTGGAGCGAAAAGCAGAGATGCATATGAGAAAGGATAATGAGATGGAACGAATAACCTGGAAGATAACGAGGCTGGGAAAAAAATTTATGTTCGGTTGAAACCCTAGCTCGTGGCTCAATATCAGCCCGGTGTCAATTCAACATAGGAATGGCGTTCTAGGGTTTCCGAAATAAAATCAAACGCACAGACAAGGACTCATGAAAACCCCGATGGAGATCGAAACATTAAACTCCAGCGTAGGAAATCGTACGTTTAGTATCATATGTCAGGTGAACAACTCAGAGTCGAATTATGACGCAATTAAAATGAATCGACAATCCCCAAACGCATGAAGGCCATAGCTGGCACGAATCTCTAATATACAAAACTCGATTTCATAAATCTACTTGTCTACTTCACACTGAACTCGTATCAAGTCAAGGTACCCGGGTTGGGTAAAACAAATTAATTCTTCATGCCACATGGACGTAGGACCGAGGTTGACAAGCCTACACTTGTCGACCATTTATGGGTCTTTTATATCTCATATATATGGAAGTGAGAAAATGAATCATTATCAAATGTAATTCACACCATCGCTATACGTGTAGCGTACCCATTGTAATGGGAATAAGACCCCTCTTCAATAGTACGACATCCCCCAAAAAACTTCGAAAATATCAGGATTATGTAAAGGCCGAAATTTCCATTAGGATGTAGTGAAATTGAAAACTTCAATTGAGGTATTGATGGGACAGAATGACTTAACGAGGGTATTATAAAAACATAAGGGTTGTCTTATATTTTATGGAAGTTTAAATAACAAATTATCATATGAGATAAATCGAAGATAATCATATACAATTAAGGGTGCATTAAGATGAATTAGATTCAACCATGAAAGACAAGTCAATCACCTATATATATAAAAAAAAATTGGTTGGAAAAAGGGAGACATGACAAATGGTATCAGAGCCCAAGTTATAAAACTGGGCTGGTGACTTAGTGCTCACGATTGCTGTGTACTCACTGTGTAATTTTGGTTGCTGTAGCAAAAGTTTTGTTTTTGTTGTTTGTTTTTTTCTGTTCACTGATCTGTGCTGTGTAGTGTACAATGGAGTGATAGAATGGAAGAAGGTGGAGAAATTTATGTTGATCTGCGTGGTGAACCAGATCCCAATGCGGCCATGATGGCTATGTTGCGAAATTTGCAACAAGAATTGGCTGAGATAAAAATCCAGAATGACAGATTGTCATTGGCCAGTGAGGATCAGGAAAGGCTCATCCGGGAATCAACCTCACGGAATAGCCAAGAAGGCGAAGGTTCTGGAAAGAGGAAAACTGATGAATCTGATGAGGAGTATGCTATTCGACATCAGGATAAGCAGAAAAAGGAATTGCAAGGGGAATTCCGAAAAATCAAACCTCCCTCCTATGACGGGGAGAAGGAGGAAGATGTTGAAGCCTGGTTGCTGAATATGATTAAGTATTTCCAGGTTTATGAATATGAAAGCAATTTGAAGGCCAGATTAGCTGTCTACCAGCTACAAGGTAAGGCTACCTTGTGGTGGGAGGAGACAAAGATGGTACATGCCATAGATGAAAAGACAGTTACTTGGGAAGACTTTCAGGCTAAATTCAAGAATCGCTACTTGAATGAGCGGTACTATGATGACAAAGAAAAATAATTTCATGAGCTTAGATTGGGACAGCTCACTATCGATGAGTTTGTTACTAAATTTACCAATCTATTAAGGTATGTACCTTACATAAGGGAGGAAAAGGCAAAGGTACAGAGGTTTCTGAATTGTTTGCCTATGGTTTACAAGGAGAAAATTGAGTTTGATAATCCAAAAACAATGGACGAAGCTGTTAGAAAAGCTAGATTGTGTTACCAACAGTTCAAAGGAAAAACTGATCAAGGAAAAAGTTGGGTAAGTAAGAATGAATTCAAAGGGAGAAAACCGAAACCAGCCTATTTGAAGAATTTTGGCAGAGATCATCAGCGGAAAAGATTTGGAAAACCCAAAGAAAGTCAAACTGCACAGTCTCAAGTGGCATCGAAACCAATAGAGGGAGACAGTAAAAAGGAAGGAACAGTCAGAATGAAGGAGCCCTTGAAATTTTGGGGCTGTGGAGAACCCCATCTTTTGAGGGACTGCCCCCATAGAAATGTGCATATGCTCATGAGGGATCGGGAAGCGACAACAGTAAACAATATAGCCAGAAACATACCAACCATCAGTGCAGCCCTAGAAAATCGGCAAGCAGAACATCAAGCAACCATGGTGGAAATGGAGGGTAAGATTTCTGACCTACCTGTTTCTGTTCTGATTGATCCAAGTGCTTCTTTGAGTTACATTAGTCCAAAGATTGTAGAAAAATGTAACTTAAAAACTGAAAAATTTCAACAGTCATGGTTGGTACAGCTGGCCACTGGAACTAAAAGAAAGGTAACACATAAACTGCCCAGAACAGAAATCCAATTAAATGAGTTTCGAACAGAAGTGAATTTGAACATTCTACCCTTAGGGTCATATGATCTATTGATAGGAATGGATTGGCTGGAAAAGAAGAAAGCTTTGATGAATTGTTGGGATAAGACCTTGCACTGTGTAGATGAGGAAGGGAAAATGTTTATCCTCAAAGGGAAACCAAAACCTATTTCTGTAAGACAAATTTCAGCATTGCAATTAAAAAGAACAGCTAGAAAAGGATACCAAGTTTATGCAGTGCATGTGGAAGAAACAGAACAGAAAACTGAAGAATAATTACTGGATGCTGTACCAGTAATAAGAGAATTCAAGGAAGTTTTTCCAAAGGAAATCCCTCATCTTCCCCCCAAAAGAGAGATTGACTTCTCAATCGATCTGGTGCCAGGAGCAACACCTATTTCACGAGCACCTTATCGAATGAGTCCTCCTGAACTTATAGAATTGAAAATGCAACTGCAAGAACTGCTAGACAAAGGGTATATAAGACCAAGTGTGTCTCCTTGGGGAGCACCAGTGCTGTTCGTGAAAAAGAAAGATGGAACTTTCAGGATGTGCATTGATTATAGGCAACTGAATAAGTTGACCATTAAAAATAGATATCCTTTGCCTAGAATCGATGATCTTTTTGATCAGGTGAGAGGAGCTTCAGTATTCTCAAAAATTGACTTAAGAACTGGTTACCACCAGCTTAGAATTAAAGAGGAAGACATCAGCAAAACAGCCTTTAGAACCAGGTATGGCCACTACGAATTTGTAGTTCTACCTTTTGGTTTGACAAACGCCCCTGCCACATTCATGTGCCTAATGAACAGTGTGTTAAACAAGTATTTGGATAAATTTTTCCTTGTGTTCATAGATGATATTTTAGTTTACTCAAACAGTGAAGAGGAACACAAAGAACACCTGAGGATAGTGTTGCAAACTCTAAAGGAAAATCAGCTATATGCTAAATTCAGCAAATGTGAGTTTTATAAAGACAAGATCCAATACTTGGGTCATATTATTTCTAAACAAGGCCTTGCTGTTGACCCGGAGAAGATAAAGGCTATAAAAGAATGGCCAGTGCCCACTGATGTTTCAACAGTTAGATGAGTCATGGGGATTGCTGGCTATTATCGCAGATTTGTGGAGAGATTTTCTGCCATAGCACATCCCATCACTTCCTTACAAAGGAAAGGTGTCAAGTTTGAATGGACTGAAAAATGCCAAAACAGTTTCGACAAATTAAAACTGAAACTTACTACAGCCCCTATACTGAAGATTGCAGATCCTGATAAAGAATTTGTGGTATGTACGGATGCATGTAGAGAAGGATTGGGAGGAGTTCTTTTGCAGGAAAATTCAGTGATTGCCTATGAATCCAGGAAACTGAAGATACATGAACAGAATTATAGTGCCTATGATTTAGAATTAGCAGCTGCTATTCATGCTTTGAAAATGTGGCGGCACTATCTACTTGGAAAAAGATTTACATTGATGACTGATCATATTAGTCTCAAATATTTCTTTTCTCAAACTGAATTGAATGCCAGACAGGCCAGATGGCTGTCCTTTTTAAGTGAGTTCGACATGGACATAAAACATATAAGAGGGAAAGAAAATAAAGTTGATGATGCATTGAGCAGAAATGCTTGTGAAAATATCAATAATATTGGAAGTAGTGCTCAGATTGATGTAGAAGAATTAGTGATTAAAGCAGCAAACCAAGACCCAAATTATGAAACACTTCTGGTAAAATTACAGAAAAAGGAGAAAACTGGTTTCACTCAAAACCGAAAAGGGCTGATCTGTTATAAGGGCAGATTGTATATTCCCAATGTAGAGTCTTTAAAAAGAGAAATTTTGGATGAATACCACAAACAACCGTATGAAGGACATCCAGGATATCAGAAAATGTTAACAGCTCTGAAAAAGAAGTTTTCTGGCCAGGAATGAAGAGAGAGGTAGCAGAATATTTAAGTAGATGCATGGAATGTCAACTAGTTAAGGTGGAACACCAGCATCCTGCCGGCCTTCTGAACCCTTTGCCCATTGCAGAATGGAAATGGGACACTGTTTCCATGGACTTCATTACAGGATTACCCAAAACCAAATACCAGCATGATTCTGTAATGGTAGTAGTAGACACTTTAACCAAAGCTGCTCACTTTATACCAGTGAAATCCACCTTTGGAACAGCTCAAGTAGCGAATGTGTTCCTGAAGGAGATAGTAAGACTCCATGGGGTCCCTAAGGTGATTGTTTCTGATATGGATGCTAAATTTACAGTAGCCTTTTGGAGGGGATTATTTGGAGGAATGGGCACTAAATTGAATTTTAGCACTGCCTACCACCCTCAGACTGATGGTAAAACGGAAAGAACTAATCAAATTTTGGAGGACATGTTGAGAATGTATGTCATGGATAGACCCACAAAGTGGGAAGATTTCTTATATTTAACTAAATTTGCCTATAATAACAGCTATCAATCCTCCATCAAAATGAGTCCGTTTGAGGCATTGTATGGGAGGAAGTTTCATACTCCTTTGAGCTGGAGTCAGCCAGAAGACAAGCTAATGTTGGGACCAGATGCTTTACAAGAAATGGAAGGAATTGTCAAACAGATACAAAAGAACATCAAGACAGCACAAGATCGCCAGAAGAGTTATGCAGATCAGAAAAGAGTGCATAGAGAATTTAAAGTTGGGGAGCATGTGTATTTGCGTATTAAACCCAAAAAGAGCACCCTTTATGCTGGGAGTTGTGCAAAATTGGCCCCTAGATACTGTGGTCCCTTTGAAATATTAGAAAGGGTGGGACCAGTGGCTTTCAAGCTGGCCTTACCACCCCATGTTAGAGTTCATGATGTCTTTCATGTTTCATTATTAAAAATATATGTGCATGATGCTTCTCACATAGTTGATTGGAATGTCGTACAGGTGGAACTAGAAGGGGAGTTTCTGCCAGATTCGCTTCAAATATTGGAGCGGGAAGAAATTGAATTGAGAAGCAGAACGGTAGCAAGAGTAAAGGTGCAGTGGAAGCACTTTACTGCTGAAGAAGCTACCTGGGAACGAGAGACTGAAATGATGGAAAAATATCCATTTTTGTTTGCAAAATAAACTCTAGTAGTTGAATAACAACACCGAGGATGGTGTTTATTTTCAGAGGGGGAATATGTAACACCCCCAATTCATGTGATTGCATTTTAAAGTTAGATACTTGAACTTTACATCCTAAGGGGAGTGGACCCCAAAGGATAATTATTTGGTGAATGTAATTAAGCATTTAATTGAGGAAATGAATAAATTATTGTGGTGCAAATTGACCAAAAATGAGATGATGAGATCACTTGCTAAATCTGTGAGGATGGATGAGGCAAATATTTCCCCACAATCTTTCAAAAATCCTTGAAAGACAATAAGTTTTAAATTTAGATTTTTGAAGGAAAAATCTGAATTTCCCCAATGATGAGGAGAGTAGTTGGGAAGAGGTAAAAAGCTGGGAAAGCTGAGGAAAAGCATAAAACAGCTTTAAAGAATCCCTAAATTGGGAAGCCTAGGAAAACAAGAAGAAAAGCATCCTGAGATTCTGGACGCAGAATTAGAAACATGCTTTGGGGAACAATAGCTTAAATAAGCTACTCCTAAATAGATTGAGGTTAGTCTATGGTGGAGGTGATCTCAGCTCGGGGGTGAGTTCTGGGAGAAAAATGGAACTCTAAGGTTGGGAGGTTGGTCATTTTGCTGAGTGGTATGTAATTCTACTTATCTGTTGTTTTCTTGACTTCAGTATGAATTGGCTACATATAAAGGTTTGTTATACATTATGCTGTAAATGCTACATTTAACAGAATCAGTAGAAGGTATTCACCTTCAAAACTCTGTATAGTTGTAGACGTTATCTGTGTGAAATAGAATCCACTAGAATTTCTAAACCATCTCTGTTCAGATCTAGGGATACTTGTATGTCCACAGAATACAATACTTGAATTGATTTCAATCTGCTTCTCCTATGCTAATACACTCTATGAGCAAGAATAAAATGGAGCAATAGGAGAGTTATTATAACCAGATCAGAATGTGCATATGAGAATACATAGTTAAATTGAAAAAAAAAAACATAGCCTGCACTAGAAATCTGTACATTCCTCATATGATAACAGAGGTATATAGGAAGTAAATTTTACATGCAGAAGTTCCTAGTACTGTTCAAGCATCTGTAAATTTTATCTTAAAAATTTGAAACGGTAAGAAGTCTTTGGCATAAAATAAAAAAATAAAAATTATTTGGGTATTAGTCATCACAAGAAAAATTGAAGGTCAAGAAATTCCTGAAGAAGGCAGGACCAGAAGAAAACCTATATTCGGACTGTCAGAAATTGTATTACAGTAGTTATAGCTGGAGAAATTTATTGTTCATCCATTAACCCTTAGAAACGAGATACCATATTATTAATGTAGTGAACAGTATATCTCTAGACACAATAGAATTAGACTATGTAAATGGTGTATAAACATCTCTGTCTATGCAGAAAAAATTTAATCATATTCATGCCTTACATGTATCATTGCATATAACTGTACTAGCAATGATTTTAGAAACCCATATAAAACTAAATGAATACTTTTATCTACTACACGTCCTCAAGATAAATTTCCAAAGAAGAAACGAGAAGCTAAGTATGATGCGAAAGCACTTTCAAGCATGGAATCATTGATTTACAATAGCGATCTACACTTAAAAATCTAGATCGGTGGGTAGCACAGTCATCACCGACATCTTCTAAGATTTATATTATCTAAACGAATTGAACCGGGAAATCAAGGTATTTACAACAAGAACAGTAGAACATAATAGAGATAAAAAAAAAACGAAATTTCAGAAGGTAACTAATATGGTGCATAAACGTCATACACAGAAATGACAGGTTATCCTTCTAGTGCGAGACAGCACAAATTATATAATGAGACAAAAACCTGTAGGAGAGAATATGTCGTTGAGGGAAGGCGCGACTATAGATTTCATGAACAAGTATCATAACCAATAAACTGAAAAATAAAGAGCGAGGTCAGCCTAATGACAGTCCTCGATTCAAAGATAAAACCAAAGTGTGCGCATAATTCATTGTCCATTCGTATGGGTTCCATGACATTAAATACATAAATAAAATCGAATAGAAATGTGGTGCATTGTCTGCGCAATTTGGGTTTAAAAACCAGTATCATATAGTCTTGATACAACGTTGACTGCTTTGACAGTCATACCCTACAACGTAAAGCAATGGCAAAAACGAAAAAACTTAACACAGTTGGTGGGACATCAACTGTGTACACAGTAAAACGAAACCCCTGAAAGGAAGATTAGGGCATCGAAGGAACGACTAGGTCGTTGCCAGAGGAAATGGCAAACAAGCATGGTCGGGAGTTACGTTTGCCAACGTGCTCACATCACTTGAAAAAAAAAATACCATACGCCTTTGAAGAGGCACAAGCCGAAAATCGAGTCGATAAACTAGTATATGGTATAATATGGAAATGGCTGGAACCAGGGTTACCTGTATAAGTGACGAGGAACGAATAGAAACCCTGAAGAAAAATAGAAGAATGGCATCCATCGTAGCGAATGCTATCTGTAGAAAATAAAATACAATTGGTTCTTATATATCTATATACACATCTATCACAACAAATAAACACAGTGGGAGTTTCAACTAACCATAACGCGTTGAAGAGACTTCGCCTTAAACCCGTTCAGGCTGTCTGTCGAAGTTCAAACCCTCACACATCTTCAGAACTCAGATGCAAAATGGAGAAGCATAGACATAGAATGCAGTGGGTTGGAGTCTGCGGACTTGGGAAACAATCCAACGCGTGTTCGGATGAGGCATCATCCTGGCAACCAACAGAAAATTTCATAGAATATACATCATCAAATCTGAAAGATATCGAACATAGAAAGGAAAAATTTTAGATGTGAACTTGGTTACCTTCCCGCTGAAAGCCAGAACCACGCACTGGAAAGAAAAATCCTCCTGAGTTGCGGCACTTTGTGGAGTGGAGCGAAAAGCAGAGATGCATATGAGAAAGGATAATGAGATGAAAGGGATAACCTAGAAGATAATGAGGCTGGGAAAAATTTGTGTTCGGTTGAAACCCTAGCTCGTGGCTCAATATCAGCCCGGTGTCAATTCAACATAAGAATGGCATTCTAGGGTTTCCGAAATAAAATCAAACGCACAGACAAGGACTCATGAAAATCCCGATGGAGATAGAAACATTAAACTCCAGCGTAGAAAATCGTACGTTTAGTATCATGTGTCATTTGAACAACTCAAATTCAAATTATCATGCAATTAAAACGAATCGACAATCCCCAAACGCATGAAGGCCATAGCTGGCACGAATCTCTGATATACAAAACTCGATTTCATAAATCTACGTGTATACTTCACACTAAACTCGTATCAAGTCAAGGTACCCGGGTTGGGTAAAACAAATTAATTCTTCATGCCACAGGGACGTAGGATCAAGGTTGACAAGCCTACACTTGTCGACCGTTTATGGGTCTTTTATATCTCATATATATGCAAGTGAGAAAATGAATCGTTATCAAATGTAATTCACACCATCGCTATACATGTAGCATACCCATGGTAATGGGAATAAGACCCCTTTCCAATAGTAGGACATTCCCCACAAAGAACTTCGAAAAGATCAGGATTATGTAAAGGCCGAAAGTTCCATTAGGATGTAGTGAAATTGAAGACTTCAATTGAGGTATTGATGGGACAGAATGACTTAACGAGGGTATTATAAAAATGTAAGGGTTGTCTTATATTTTATGGAAGTTTAAATAACAAATTATCATATGAGATAAATCGAAGATAATCATGTACAATTAAGGGTGCATTAAGATGAATTACATTCAACCATGAAAGACAAGTCAATCACCTATATATATAAAAAATAAAATATTTTGGTTGGAAAAAGGGAGACATGA
>CM076569.1:894431852-894545577 GCA_034641835.2 Pinus albicaulis
CTTCCTTCTTTCAAAATTAGTTTTAACATTTAAAATTCATTAAATTAAGTTGATTGATTTCATAGTTCTCATTTCCTAAAATCAATATTTAGACATAAATAAAAAAACCCCCAAAACAACATAAAAATATACAAAACAAAGTAAGAAGAACGTTAACTAAGAATATATAGTGTACCAGAGTTACAGATTACTAACCTCAGTTGATGATTTATGATAGCAAATTTAAGACATTAAATTGACTGAACAATCACTACTACAGGCCAAACAGAATAGTTGGTGTTCTGGAGTGAATATGGGTTGATGCCATCCATGTCTGTACTGAGTCGTAGACTTCGTACTTTGTCCTTGAATTTTCTAGGCCATGTATCCTCTATATGCTTCATGGCTATTGAATCTATTGGGATTCACATAATTCCAAACTCACTTCTTTATGAGGCATGCCATCCCTGCAAAATATCTAATTATTTTCAAAGAAAGAGCCTTTGAATCCTTGGGATTATAGTCATGTGCCTCAATATCTTAAAAGGAGGATCACATGATTTACCCTTCTTTTTTAATTTATCATACCTGTCATGCCAACATTTCAGACATATCTCTTTGTATTAATGCTCTCCTCTATATAGAATAAAATCATTTGGAGATGCATGATATGATATGTACTCTACAACCAACATTTTTCAACAATTTCTTTGCTTCTTCGCAACTACCGGGCAAGACATTATTACTCGGAAGAACCTAGGAAAATATTAAATGTAAATTTATGCCAATATAATTATTAACGTTCATAAAATTGACCATTTGTAATGTTCATTGTGTGACTATATTTCTCAAAATATAAGGGAGGACTTTATGGTAACTTACCTCAAAATTTCTGAGAAACATGCATTCAAGAAGCCAAAATTTTCTTTCAAGTTGTACAGTAACATCATGGTCCCCAACTGGGTAGAATTTGAATGACCGTTGGGTCCAAAAAGAGGGGCGATGGAAGAAAATTTAAGGCTTTTGAAAAAGGTTTCAACGATATGAGCGTCATCCCCTAGCTGATCATCGTTCTGGAATGCATCTAACAACATTGTATCCATGGCAGTTGTATCCCTTAAGTAATCATCCATGCCAGTCTCTATTTGATTGCCTCCACTGCCAGCTTGGGAAGAACTACTATTGTACGATAAGAAATATATATGATATATGATATATGATATCAATCAGTAAGAACATTCAAAATGCAGGATTAATTGGTTTGAAGTTGAATAATTACATTATTATACCAAACAATTATTATTACCATCATTGTCCTAGGATTGTGTCTAGGATTTGGAGGAGGTTTGTGGATGACACCTTCATTAACTAGCCACATGGTCGTCAAAAGTTAGACAGTTTTCATCAATGCGTGAATGGTCAATCTTCCTCTATTAAGTTCAGTATGGAATCTCAAATTGATGGTTGCCTTCCTTTTCCTCGTGTTCTTATTTCAAGTAATTATGATGTCTCTTTTTCCCACAAAGTATTTTGGAAGAAGAACCACATGGAGAATTATCTTCATGCTAGTTCTCATCATTTTCCAGCTCAAAAGTTTGGTGTTCTAAGCACACTAGCCATCGGAGCTCTTAGGGTCTCAGATGATGAGCACTTATATGAAGAAAAATCCATCTCCTTGAAGTCTTAAAAATGAATGATTATAGTAAGTGTCAAGGTATGAAAGTTTTCCTTAATGCTAAAAAAGGTTCTAAACTGAAGAAATATCAGGGTGAGCTAGTTGGTAGTGTTCAATTTCCATTTATACATGGTACTATTGACAAAATAGGCCAGATATTAAGGAAGCATATGATATATTCCACCTTTATACCTATGAACACCATTCATAGTTCCCTTAGATATGTTAAGGACTCTTTGGACCCTAAAAGCATATAGGGTGTCTATTTGATCCCTTGTTCTTGTGAGGTCCCCTACATTGGGGAAACTAGTCACTATATTAATAAGAGAATTCAAGAGCACCCTGCTAATATTAGACATTGTAGAACTTGGTCCTCTACTCTTGCTGAGCATGCTGGGAAGACTAAGCATCACATTTGTCTCAAGGAATCCAAGGCCATTCCTCGAGTTGATCATTTCGATCACCGGAAATTTAGATTAGCGATTGAAATTGAGAAAATATCTCATACTCTAAATAAGGATGAAGTTGCAACATTAGTAGCTGTTGGTTTACATCCCTATTCTCTTACTTTAATTCTTTCTCCTCTTTCCTTCTTTATCTCTATTTGTATATAGTTTTTATTTCCTTTATTTCTAATGTCATTTATGGTTATTTCTGATAAGTAATATAGCTCTAGTTACTTTATGGTTATTTAATCCCCTTTCATTTATTATTATTACTTTTAGGGCCTTTTAATTATGATTTTATGGTAGCATTTTTGGGTTACTATTGTCATTTTTATTTTATTTATTTATATATTTATATATTTATTCTTTATTATTAGTATTAGTATTATTATCATTATTATTATTATTTATTTTTATTTTTTAACTTTTTTAATAGATCCCATGGTTAGGATTGGTTTATTTATTTATTCGTTATTTTTCATTATTAATTTTCTTTCTACTTAATTATTATTTTATTCATCTATGACTTTTTTTTTTCATTTTTCTCAATGTTGCTTTCATTAATTCTTTGTGGTGGTTATTTATTGACCGTTTCATTTCTGAATTATTTATAATGAATGATCTAGATCATCCATATCATTATTCCCTGATGATGGACTACACTAACTAGTTTGAAACACATTGGTTCTCAAATCATAATGTGATTTTCCTAAATATTTGTGATAAAATAAGATTCAATATTGTTACAATTAGCGGGGGGAAGCGACTCTCCATTTTCATCTACCAGATGCGCCTTGCGGTATGCTTCTCCTGGTAACAGCTTCCAACGTTTTCGAGTTCTTTGAATATTTTGTGCATTTTAACCTAATTTTGAATCTGCATGAACCTGCAAATTTGTATACATTATAAGTTGTATTAAGCTAATTGACATGGATAAAAGACATAAATTCAATTATATAATGAAAATATAAATAGAATATGAAGTAAATATTACGTCTCGAGATGGATAGGGAGAACTACACTATGGAATTTGAGAAATATTACGAAACAAGCTAGATTTTGAAGAATTGTCCATTCGATAAAATTATGATATTTTCTCCCTGCATTTGAGCAAAATCAAAAATAAATTTTGGTGTACACACCTAAAAGTAATTTTGGTGCCTTAAAAATGGACTTACTGTTATCAGTGCTAATGTACAAATAACCGCATCAGTGTGTTTTAGTTACTGCGCACCAGTGTGTTGTTATTAATTGACACACCAGTGCCGATTAGCCCCAAATAAAAAAGCGCAAATTTGTTTTTTTAAAGTGAAAAAAAAAGGTAAATTGAAAAATGGGCGGCAAAATACTTCCAAAAATCTAATTTCATAAAACATTTCTTTAAATAGTAAACACTTTTCATTATTTCATTATTTTTGCAAAAGTTTTCAGGGAGAGATTTGCATGAGACATACCTGGAGCAAGAGAGCATGAGAGCACTATGGAGTAGCAAAATAATTTCGAATAGAACTATTCATACAATCAAAATTCCAAACCTTTGGAGTTTCAAACCATGTAGCATAGAATTTCAAAGCATCTGGTGATTAAATTTTAGTGTTTTTTTACATTTTTTGTAGTATTTTTTACTCAATAAGTAAAAAAATTAAATTTGTTGTTCATTTTCGGAAAGAATAAAAAAATAAAAAAATAAATAAGAAATAAAAAAAAAACATTCTTATGCTAGACCCTTGATTCTTTTTGTTTCTTCCCTTGCTTCTTCCTGTTTCTATGATTCAAGAATTAAGGTTTTTCATTTTATATTTATAGGGTTTGTGTTGCTATATATATAGGCCTATGATATCAAACCCACAGGACCACTTGCATACTCATATCCCAATCCATGTCGGCCCTTGCATGAATTTAAAAAAAAAACAGAAGTTTTTTAATCGATGCACCCTATGTAAACTAGTGCACCGGTGTGTTTTTTTATCACAGGGCTCCGCACACGTATTGTTTGATAAAAAAAAATAAAAAAACATATGTTTTTTAATCCATGCACCATATGTAAAATAGGGCACCGGTGTGCTATTTCATTATAGTGCATGACGCACATACTGTTTCACAACAATAATTTTTTATTTTATGTCTATGTTAATCGATGCACCGTTTAACATATAACACACTGGGTCTCCTTGTTAACAGAGAGAACTGTATGGTGGTTCCCTATTTTCGTGGTGCATTTATAATAATATGCCGCACCACCCCCTCCATGACATCATATGCTACAAAAACTGATACTAGAGGATTTTTGTCAATTTTTATGTGTTAATCGATGCGTTTGTTAACATATAACGCACTAGTTCTCCTTGTTTGCATGGAGCACCATACGATGTTTCTACTATTTTGCCGGTGCATTTATAAGAACATGCGGCACTGACGTCAGTGCGTATATCATTAAAGGCACACATTTATCTCGATTTTTTTTTACCTGAAAATTTTATGATTTATTTATAAAATATATTAAGGAATGTTATGGTACAAGTTTCATATCGATAAATAAATGGCTGACAAGAGATCAAGTAAGAAAATTACTGATAAAAAATCAAGAAAAGAAAAAAAGGCAAGTTCTATGTAAATTCTTTACAAAAATTATTATTTTTTAACTATATGTAAGTTTATCTAATATGTATTATGTATTGTGTATCATGCAGAGCCAAAAAATGACAAAGCTCAATAAGATTATTTTTTATCTAGGACCAGAAGAGCATAAAATATTGATGGAAAAATTGGGGAAGGATGAATCATGTGAATGAAAAAATACTAGCGGTCCATTATGAGTTTCTTTTTCAATTTTCATTAATAATATACTTAAAATTATTAGATAACGTATTTCAAACAATCCATTAATTCACATATGTTTAATTTTCTACAGGGACCAACAACTCAGAAAATGAATGTTGTTCTAAGAAAAGAAAAAAAATATATTATGAAAATGAAAATTAATTTCTCTTTAGCTCATCTGGAGTGGTGCTGGAGCTTAACAAAAGGGAAAAAAAATTTAACAAAACGTTGAGGGATCTAGTGGAATGAATGTATAAATTTTATTTCCACTTACAATAAAAAAATCAATCTACTGATTCCAAGAACCAAATTTTATGTAAAATATAGGATAAGTTCCCACAGAATTGGTCAATGAGACATGTCAAAATTTTAATAGAAAAAGCGTACAGCAACAAAAAAGAAGGAATGAAAAAGTAATATTCTTTTAAATTTTTTTCTAGAACTATATGTATATATTACTAGAAATAAATCATTTATAAATATCACTTTTGTTATATTTTCTTTTCATATATTAATATAAAAATTAAATATTTTATTATGATGTTACATTTTTAGGAAGATTATGAAAATCTCAAAGGATGAATGAGATGATATCAGAAATATGCTAGTAGGAATGTCCAAAAGGTGTACAAGGAGATAGTCAAAGAAATGGGCATAATTACATCGCGTGAGGAGCCATCTCAACAATAGTGTGATTCAAATGTAATATGTAATCATTGAGATTTTCTATTAGGTATAATAAATAAACAATATAGCATTAATATTAATTTTCAAGTATTTTCTTGCAGAAAAGAAAAGAAAATGGAACCCATTCAACACAAAACATTGACGACAAGGAAAAAAGGTTTGATATCTAAGTTGGTGAGTAACTGTTACTTACTTATAACAACTTAAATAGATTTCATTTTTTTATATTTTAAGCTATTTTACTACAATCATCATTTAATTTTGTCAAAAAGGTGCTAACATACAAATAAGAACCATCATATGAATTGATTTACATTGGCTTAAATATGGGTTGTGAGTATATGTTGGCATATCAAAAATTAATTCTAGAAATTGTAAGCATCTATCCATCTTGTTTTACTTAGCCCTATCTATAATTAATAAAACAAAAAAAAAATTATATTAAATATATGATTTGTTATGGGTTTAAAACTTACAGGAAACAAAGTATGGAACTACACCAACAAATGAAATCCTGAAAGATGGCATGAAATTTGGTTTTGAAAGAATATGTATAGTTCATGAGTCAATTGTTACTATGATAAGTCATTTATTTTTTATCTACATTGATGTAGATTATTTAATGTTGTAATTTTCATTATCCTCACCAATGTATATACACTCATTACAATTTACTTTTATGTTTGTAGATGGAAGGTGAAGAAGAAGAAAACAATCAACACCATCAACGAAACATTCCCCAAAATAAGCCAAGTCATGGAAGTAGCTCGAGAAGTGACAATAGTTCAGGCAAAGAATGAACATAATTATGTTTGGATATCAAAGCAAGGCATCATATTTTTTGAAATATTTGTCTGTGAAATTAGACATTTTGTTTAATGTAATGGACATAGTGTCCCAATTGAAAGACAAAGGGATACCAATAAATATCCCATTTTTTATGAAAAAGAGTGTCCTATTCATATATATATATATATATATATATATATATATATATATATATAATAATAAAATATGTTTTAATTTATTATATTGTGTTCTCCATTGTCGTTTTGAAATGTAACACCACTGATTAAATATATGGATGATTAAATATTATAACGAAGAGATGTGAAATCTGATGATATGATATAACAAATTAATCCAAACATCACATTCAAATGCACTAATAAAACATTAATTGATATGAATATTTTTATAAGATATGTTTCATCTTTTGAGGAATAATGAATTTAAAAAAATCACAATAATTATTATATGATATAACAAATTAATCCAAACATCAAATTCAAATGCACTAGTAAAAATTTAATTGGTATGAATACTGTTATAAGATATGTGTTGACTTTTGATGAATAATGAATTTTAAAAAATCACATTAATTTCAGTGTCACAGGTCGATGTTTCTAAAAAATAAAAAATGAACACTGATGTGTGTCAACTACTATGCACCAGCGAATTTGTATTCTAATACGTGTTGGTGTGTTTCTATGACCTATGGGCACCACACAAATACTAATACCAATTATAACTCTCAGTGAATTTGCGCAATACTACGGACCAGTGCGTTTATGTGAGACTTCTCACTAGTGCGTTTCAACGACCTATCGACACCGCAAAAATAGCAATACTAATTAGAATGATCAATGTGTTTCTGTGATATTGCATGCCAGTTTGTATAATACTATGCACTGATGCATTGATATGACCTATGGGCACCACACAAATCCCAATACCAATTACAATGACTTGGTGCGTTGAATCACATATAGTGCACCTGGTGATATTTTATACATTAACGACCTGATGCATGCACCTTCGACCACCCTAGGGATACTATCTAGATGATGCACACTAGGACTTTGCTAAATGTCCCAGGGCATCTGGTATTTGTTTTCCATCCCGGTTCTTGGTAGGTTTCCAGTACCGGTGCGTTGACACCTAATTAGTGCACCAATGATAAAAAAATCTGTACTAACCATTACCCGGTTTTTGGATTATGTTTGATATATTCAGTATTTGAAGTGTTTGTCATTGATGAAGGAATGGAGAATGCCCAGAATTATCATTGATGGCAAAGGAACAGAGCATAAACAACAATAAGGCCAAGGAGAAAATTAGGAATTGATGCAGTGATAAATCATAAAAGAGAGGTAGAGGAGTAGCATTATATCATTATATAAGGCAAAGTAGCATAGAGGAGAAACATTAGAATCTTTATCAAGGAGAAAACACAGCAAAGGCAACAAGTATGGGTGGAGTTGTGAACGTGTTGGGTCAAGTCGTGCATGAGTGGGCAGAGTCGTGAATGTGCCCCAGAAAAATAATAAACGCATGCAGAAATGATAACAGTTGTGAAGAGAGGGTTGAGTCATGCTTATTTACATTCAGAACAGTGAACAGGTCAGGGTCAAGTCGTACAAATTTACGTACAGAACATTTTTCGGTGATATCGCAAATCGCAATCGGTGAATTTTATATTTACGTGTTAATAAATTGCAAGTTCAATTGTTTAAGTTGCAATACGATGAGAAGCCATGTGTCGGGTGGAGGTTGTTGCGCTTATCACATAGCCCATGTGATATGGTATAACATTTAACTATAGAAAGGTGAAATTGCAAAGTTGTGATGTGATAAGACTCAGAAATTGTGAAATGCGAAGTATGGGCGATGACATGGAAAGATGACGTGGGAGTGATGTGGCGATGATGTGGAAGTGATGTTGCAAGCTGACGTGGTAGATAACATGGCCCTAATGCCATAGATCGTAGTAAATTTATGATGACGTGGCAAGGTGACGTGGCCGTGACATGGCAAGATGACATAGCATGATGACGTGCAGGTGACATGGACCTGGCCCCATACTGCACATCGCAATCGGCGATTTTTATGCTTATTTATAAGTCATTGCAAGCTATATGTTTTAAGTTGTGATGCAAAGTGTATCACATACTCCAGAAAATAAGGAAAACCCATAATGTCTAATGCTAAATGGTGTGCCACGCGATAAAATTTTCGGGCCGATTTGTGAGATCGCAAAGTTGTGCGGAGGTAAGTTATTAAATTTGTGAAATGCGATAAAGAGGAGCGAACGTGATGAAGTCACAAAGCTATAAAGGATTCAAAGTCTGGCGTGGGACCCATTTGCATACCTCACATCGCATATCGCATATGATAAGAGAAACTTGTTATTGCTATGAGTTAAAGCTTGCAAAGTGTGATAAAGAGGCCTAGATGTGATGTAGTTTCAGAGGTGAACTCCGAACGATTTCAAATCTGGATGTAAATCATTTCCCATGTTAAATCGCATCAGAGGAGGAAAAGGAGGATTATAACGTAAAATCTATGGAACACTGAAATGTGATAGATAGTCAGATGTGATATCGTTCAGAGGCAAATATTAACATATTTCATGTTTAGGTTTAATGTGTTTGCACTATTTTTATGGAGAAAACGTTGGAAGCGGAGGTCGAATCGGGTTACAAAGAAAAGGCCTAAACACATAGAAAATGGACTCAGGTAGAGAAACCTGACAATGCGTGCAAGAAGGTTGAACATTGTAGCTATAAAAAAAAGTTTGAACTTAGAGAAGGAGACTTGGGAAAGTGACCCAATGGTTGAGTAAAGGTATTATGGTAGTTTATTAATAAAAGGGTTGAACGCTGCAGGAAAACGAGAATAGGAAAAGTCAGGAAAAAAACACTTAAAATGACGTTGTTGGAAATGTACCAGCTAGGTCGAGTCGAGTAGAAGATGATCATGCTGCACAGATGGAAATGTAACGGCAGGAACATAAAAGGTAATGACAACATCAAAAAATACAAATGCATAGCGAGCAAACAACTCAAAAGGCTAAATGAAATATTTTGTTGTAACTATAAATTTATTGCTTATCTTTATTGTATCTAATGCAAAAGGAACTCTCCGTAGACAGAAGTAAAACTCCATGAGTTTTTTAATTATTATTTCTGATATGAAAACCTAAACTGAAGTGTAAGGAATCGAATGGGTGGAAGGAAGAGAGACAAGCTTGTTCACTTCGTATTCCCTGTAGAATGCAAATAGTCAAGGATATATTTGTATAGGGATGTAATATCAATTTGGATAGAGAGGTTAGAGAGCAGCAGAATTGAAGAGAGCTGAAGAAGGTAAGACATGTGCAAAATTTTGGAGAGAGGAATAATAAAAGAGAGATGATCGAGATGTTATGCATGTCAGGAGCTGATATGAAGTAGATATTAAGGTTGAAGAGGAACCAGTGGAGAAGGAATATAACAAAGCTGATATACAGGTAAATCAAAATTTTAGTTTCATGTTGAGTGAGGGGATTGCAGCCTCCTTTCAAATTGTAGCTTAATAAATTTATATTTGGAGCTGGGTGAGGTAGAAGCCTCTTGTGGGTTGTAGCCTGTATAAAATACATGGGAGTTGGTGCTTCCATTTTAAGTTGTAGCTTGATAGATGTCCAGCTAGATCTCATTGAGGTAGGAGGCTCCTGTGGGTTGTAGCCTACATAAAATACATGGGAGTTGGTACTTCTATTTCAAGTTGTAGCTTGATAGATGTCCAGTTTGATTTGGTTGAGGTAGGAGCCTCATGTGAGTTGGAAGTTCCATGCAGGTTGTTTCTTGCAAAAATTGAGGTAGTAGCCTCCTATAGATTGGAGCGCGCAGAAAATCAGTTGTGAGAGGGAGATGGAGCTTGCCTTTGCATCACAATAATAATACGATGTGGTTTTCTCCCTTATGGTTTTCCACTTATATATGTTGTCTATGTGCATGATGATTATGTCTTGATGTATTTTGTTTAATCTTCTTATCACTTGCTGCCCACATATTAAGTTTGCTAATTCATTATATAGTAAGTTGCTTGTGAAATGGAGGTGTAAATAAGTTTAAAGAGAACAATTTTAAATGTCCATAAATGTACTAAACTGATTCACCCCCGGCCCCCCTAATATGAAAGGACGGTATTAGTTTTGATGTGCTAAGTGTCTTTTCAGTTTATAAACATGTGCATACTTGTCTCATTAGTTTGCGTGAAGATTGATGTTTTTAACCATGATTTGTAGATGATTTTAGTGAATTTGAAGCATGAAATAAGAAAAAATAACACTGAAAAGCAGTGTAAAACAGAGAAATAAGTCATCACATATAATCTACATAGCAAGCATGATGAAGTAGTTCACCCCTCCTAGGCTAAATCTGCTATTCTAGCTCCCAATGGCATGTCCATCTTTCATTATGCTCAAAAATTTTCTATTACATGTAGTTACATGCCTCTAATGGTTGTTTTCTTTGCACTCATGACTCTAAAATGATCCAATTAGTCAAGAATGACTCTTCATTCACTCTAAATGGGCAAAAATTTAGTGTCATACTCATTTTCCCAGTTACACCTACAAAAACTGATCCGGATTTATGCAAGAACGCAACATAATAAACATATAACCATAAATACAGAGATGCAGTGGAAATAACACTTCATTTCATTAATATCAAAGAACTGAAATTTGCTTATAGACATAATGGAAATAAAACTAGCTAGGGCGCTGTTAGCTATCTCTGAGAAGAGATGTGGTGGATATTGGCCTCAAAACTCAGTTACAATGAGGCTCGAGGGCCTATTTATTATTTAGAAACAATGGGAAATCCTAAACAGCCAAAACCCTAACCCTAGGAGATGAAGCGCCAAAACTATGGGCCCCGTTTGGGTAAATTGGTGTTTCAACTTCCCAGGGGCGTAACTTTGGCATACGATCTCCGTTTGACGCATACCATACCTCGTTAGAAAGATCTATCCGAGGAATAAAAATTTGGAACGAGAAACGTCGTTTAGGGCCTCAAAATGGCTCCGAAATTTCAGGACCCAAAAAACTGCTAAAAATAGTAAACTATGCCGAAACTGAAAAACTGAAAGAGACAATGGTGGAGCCCCAAGTGGAATAGGAGGGTGACCACCAATATCCACCTCGATCATTCCTCTCCCCTTAGGAATAAATGGTCCCCATTGCGTTAAGTTCCTCCATGAGATGAGGAAATTTCTGCTAAACTTGGTCCCTGGTGAACCACTTTTCTTGGTGTAGGAGTTGGCAAGCTTTAACAACCCGATATAGTTGGATCTTCTGTTGGCGAGTGTTCTTGATTTGCATGTCCATGATACAATCTGTGGTGGCATGTTCCATGCAGTCTGGATTTAACTTTGTTGGTGTGAGTTGTTCTGAAATGTCTGAGGTGTCTAGTAGAGATGGGAAGTAAGGACGAAGGCGATTCACATTGAAGACTGGGTGCAGACCAAGGAATGGTGGAATACTGAGCTCGAAGGCATTGTTCCCTACAGCCTTGGTGATGGTGTACGGCCCGTATCAGAGCGGGCGAAGCTTGCAGTGGGGTCCAGTGAGGCTCTCCTTCTGCAAATGTAGCCATACTTTGTCGTCCACCTGGAAGTTGTGTGGCACCGAGTGTTGATCATGGCGTTGCTTGTACTTTGCATTGGCTCTGTCCAATATATCATGAACCTATTGGAGTATGTGTTGAATGCGCTCAATGAAGCTACTTGCTTTGTCAACTTCAGACTGGACATGAGCTGAATTGGCCTGAGCAGCTGCAAATGGCATCGCTACGTCAATGGGATATAGTGGCTGGAATCCCAAGCCCACCTGAAAGGGGCTATGGCCGATTGAACTATGGAGAGCTCGATTATAACTATGTTGTACATAGGGGAGGCTCTCGTCCCATGTGCGTGGATGCTTTGAATTGTACATGCACAGAATGTGTACGATCATTCTGTTGATGACCTCTGTCTGGCCATCTGTTTGGGGATGGAAAGATGTGGACTTGGTGAGCTTGGTAACCAACATTGACCAGAGGCTGGACCAAAATCTGCTGAGGAACCTGCTATCCCGATCTGATATGCTAGACTGTGGGATCCCAAAGTGCACCCACACTTGTTCAAAGAAGAGTTTAGCAGTGGCTTCTGCCGTGATATTCTTCTTGCAGGCTGCCATAATGGCCATCTTTGAGAATCTGTCGACGACCACGAAAACACAGTCATTTCCCTACTTAGTAGAAGGTAGGCCCGACATGTAATCCATGGAGATGGATTCCCAAGGTCAACTAGGGGTAGGTAGAGGAGTATATAGGCCTTGCTTCTTGATGGTCGGTTTGGCAATGGCACAAGCAGTGCAGGATCTGATGTGCTTCTCGACATCCTTTCGAAGGTTCGGCCAACAGAAATACTTCTGTAGTATTGCTACTATTTTCTCGACCCCGAAATGCCCAGCGACTCGACTGTAGTGTGCTTCCCATATCATCTTGGCACGCTCGCTTGAAGGAACACAAAGGTGTCCCAGGTGACATAAAAGTGCATCTTGGAGGTGAAAATTTGGAACTTTCATACCCCCCAAGAGTGCCTTGTAAGTGTGGCCGAATTCTGGGTCACTCTCATAGAGAAGCGGCCAATCAGAAGTCTCGTGCCCACAAGAGTTGAGCACGGTGGTGAGCGCCACGATCGGTGGTCGGCTGAGGCAGTCTGCAACATTATTGGTGCTACCCTTCTCGTACTTGATGTTCAAATGAAACTGTTGCAGATATGTGGACCACTTCTGATGGCGATCATTCTGCAACTTCCCTTGTGTCTGTATGAACTGCAGGGGCCGGTGGTCCGTGTGGATGATTGTTTCCTTCCCCAAAATGTAATGCTTCCATTGTCGACAGGCTTGCACAATGGAATACATTTCTTTGTCATAGGTGGGATACTTGCGAACTGTCTCAGACAATGTCTCACTGTGATATGCCACTGGATGTCCCCGTTGAGTAAGAACTGCCCCAATAGCATAGTCAGAGGCATCTGTCTCGATCTCAAATGGCTGCTGCAAGTCTGGTAAGGTGAGCACTGGGGCAGAACAGAGGCGATTTTTCAATTCTTTGAACGCCTTCTGTTGAGGTTCCGACCAAAAGAATTTTTCTCTCGCTCCTCCTTTGGTGACTTGACTCAAGGGCCAAGTGACATGAGAGAATCCCAACACGAATCTACGGTAGAAATTAGCAAGACCCAGAAAGCTGCGAAGCTCTGTTATAGTAGTCGGGGCTGGCCAATCCCGAATGACTTGGATCTTGGCTGGATCCACATGCACCCCCCTTTTATCAATAATGTATCCCAGATATTGAACCTGGGTCATGCCAAAAGTGCACTTCTCCAAATTGGCACACAACTTGTGTTGCCGCAGTGTTTGGAGGACTTGTCAGATGTGGTGAAGGTGCTCTTCCCAAGTCTGGCTGAAGATCATAATGTCATCCAAGTACACCACTACAAATGAGTTGGTGAATGGCCGCAAGATGTTGTCCATCATCCTCATGAAGGTTGCGGGAGCATTCATCAACCCGAAAGGCATGACCAGCCATTCGAAAAGGCCTTCCTTGGCTTTGAAGGAATTATTCCACACATCAGAGGGTTAAATTGATACCTAGTGATACCCATACTTCAGGTCGATCTTGCTGAAATATTTTGCACCTTTGAGTTGGTCCAGAAGGTCATCAATCCGTGGGATTGGGTACCTATTCTGGACAGTGATCTTGTTCAGCGCCCGATAGTCAATACAGATTCTTCACGTCCCATCCTTCTTCTGTACCAACACGATCGGGCTCCCACAGGGTGATGAACTTGGTCTGATGTGACCTTTATGCAACAGCTCCTGAATCTGGCTCTTGATTTCATCATTCTCCAGAATAGAGCGTCGATAGATCGGTCCATTAGGTAGCGGCGCACCTGGGGTCAGATCAATCAGATGCTTGACCTGACAGTGGAGAGGAACCCTTGTGGGTGAGGTGAATATGTCCCCGTACTCCTCCACAACCTTATCCATTTGTTTTTTTTGTGCAGAGGAGCCCTGTCTAGAGGTCGTGACCATAATCTTCTTCTTGCCCTAGGGGCGGATCATCAGGAAAATGAATTTACTGGTTTGGAAATGAGCTTACTGCATTTTTTTGCAGTAACCAAAGAGATAGTGGCAGGAGGTGGTACCTCTGGTATCCTGTACAACTTATTTCCCAAAGTAACAATAACAGCACGAGGTCGAGACTCATATACAGCATGACGCTTTCAAAAGTATGGTTGTCCTAATAATACATCAAAAACATCAATAGGAGAAATGTCACATAATACCTCATCCGCGAAGGGCTTGATGCTATAGGGAAGGCGACACTGCTGGCTGACGCAGAGATCTCATCCTTGGTGAAGCCACCCGATGGTGTATGGATGTGGGTGAGTTGTGGTCGGAAAGCCCAAATGCTTCATGACCTCTGTTGAAATGAGGTTCTTTTGGCTCCCATTGTTGACAATGAACTGTACCGAGGAGCCTTTTACCCACATCTGGGAGTGGAAGAGATGTTCCTCCTCCTCTGGATCTTTTGGTTCCTCCTTCTGGATCTTTGTAGTGGCAACAGTGGCGTTGGACTCCACATCAATATTCTGTTTCCCTTTTTTACTCCCCTTTTCAGGTTCTGATTCAGAGTCAAAGCATGCATCTGACACAGAAGCCCTCATCTCGGCCACTAGCAACTGCTTGGCCCGACACTCACTTGTGTTGTGAGTGGAGCTCTTATGGAACTCACACCACTTTCCCGTGTCCTTATTTAGCTTTGTGGTGATGTTATTTTCTTGTGGCTTCAATGAGTTGTCTTTAGCCGCCATGCCTTGGCTTTGTCCTTTTTTTTGCGGTTTCGAAGCACCTTTCCCTTTCTTTTGATTCGTAGATCCAAAGTCTTGCTTCTTCTTCTTGAATTTCTGCTCAATCTTGGCAGCATAACCGTATGTCGTACCAAGCGAGGAGATGTCGAGGAACTCCATTTCCTCCTGAATGTATCTTTCCAGATAGCTGGAATAATTTAGCACCAAATGTTTCTCTGAATCTTTGATACCCAACTTTGTGCGCAGGGTATGGAACATATTCGTCAGCTCATTCACATCTTGATCCCTTTGTTGTCGCAGTGTGGTCCATTGTATGTACTTGTCCTCATAGCTCCCCATGGGACAGTATTGTTCCTTGGCGACGTCTCAGAAAGAATTCCAAGTTGGTACGGCCGATAACAGAGAGGGTTCTGTCTGGTCCTTGTTCTCACAGTAGGTTTCCCACCAGTCCTTAACATGGGGGGTAGCTTTGAGGAGTGCAAAAATAATCTTCTCCCGGTCTGAAAAGTCATGACCCGAGAAATATCCTTCTAAAAAATTCAACCGTCTATCTATGGCATATGCATCTATTTGACCCTAAAATATGGGAATGTCAAAATTTACTTGTACCTTAAAAGGAGTCGCGCCAACAGAGTGGCTGTTGGATGCAGATGCGCCGCCGTTGGGTAGCCGTTGAAGGATCTGAGGAAAGTTATCCATCATCGCATTCCTTTTTTTTTTAGGGCCTCCTCGAGCAATATTTTGATAGCATCTCCTACTCCCTAATCTTTCTTTTCATCCCCCATGGGTGTCCGTCAAGGTTTGCGAGGCTGATCTTGCAAAGGTTCCACCAGATCGAGCCCTAGTTCCTTATACCCCGACCTCGGTGGGGACATGCAAAGAAGGATCGAGAAAAAGAAGACCGCTCTGATACCAATGATCCGAATTTATGCAAGAACGCAACAGAATAAAAATATAACCATAAATACAGAGATGCAGCGGAAATAACACTTCATTTCATTAATATCAAAGAACTGAAATTTGCTTACAGACAGAATGGAAATAAAACTAGCTAGGGCGCTGGTAGCTATCTCTGAGAAGAGATGTGGCGGCTACAGGCCTCTAAACTGAGTTACAATGAGGCTTGAGGGCCTATTTATTATTTAGAAACAATTGGAAATCCTAAACAGCCAAAACCCTAACCCTAGGAGATGAAGCGCCAAAACTATGGGCCCCGTTTGGGTAAATTGGTGTTTCAACTTCCCAGGGGCGTAACTTTGGCATACGATCTCCGTTTGACGCATACCATACCTCGTTAGAAAGATCTATTCGAGGAATAAAAATTTGGAATGAGCGACATTAGTCCATGGACCCATGTTGCTCTCCATTTTCCCAAAAAACGTCGTTTAGGGCCTCAAAACGGCTCTGGAAGTTCAGGAACCGAAAAACTGCTAAAAATAGTAAACAATGCCGAAACTGAAAAATAGAAAGAGACAATGCTGGAGCCCCAAGTGGAATAGGCGAGTGACCACCAATATCTACCTGGATCAAAAACTCCACTAAAAGTGGAGGAATCCACTTAACTGGAGTCAAAATAGTGACTTCCACCTTAATTAGCACTCCCGCCAGTCTCAACCACATAGATAACCATGGAAATAAATTATTGGTGGTTAGGTGGCCACATGCCAACCCAGAACACGTGGTGACCACAACTGCAGGTGGAACCCATGGCTTGAAATATGTGATAAGGCTTGGAACTGGTGTTGAGGATGTGTTAGCGCTAACCGTTATATAACTGCATTGAGTTAGCATTAAACATGCCCATGTGACAAGGCTTGTGGAAACAACGGAGACTGAGGGTAGTTAGCTGGTGGTTGAAATTTTAAGTTGTGATTTTTTTGTAATGTGATCGCTCCTCCGGGGACCACTGGAGGTCCCAAACCCCCACACTTAAATGTATTATAACATAAATAAAGTCCACCTTAAGTAATAACTTGTAGCTCAGGCGGCTGTGCTATGTGGTTTCTCTATCGAAGCTCACGAGGTCGATCCCTGCAAACCTCAACCCAGAATTTTAATATTTTATTTGGGGGATAGGTGGCACCTTCAGGGTTGGCCATGTGTCACCCCTAGGTTGGCCCATAAATGACAATGTACAACCAATTTCCCAATAAGGTTCTGCCACTTGTCAACTTGTGGTTGGTTCTGAGGAAAGAATATTCCTCATACTGTTCCTTTTGTTGATTGCGAAATTCACCTTGCTGACTGGGCATGCTAGTCAACCCTGTCGCAAATTCTACCTATTTGGGATTTCGATCAGAACGCGATATCTCCCTCATAAGACATCAGTTTTTCAAACCATTCCGAAATCACGAAGACAAGATCTACGCGACCATCCTGGTTTCAACCCAATCCTATAGCTTTGAATTTTGAGCTAAATTTATGAACTCTTGATCACTCCTCCCGATTGGGAAGATTTTGGACCCCAAAAGACTTGATTACCTATTCAGCAGATAAGGGTACAGATCCCTCACCTTTCCAACCAGCATCCACTTTTCTTTGCTTGGTTTAGTGCCTTCGAGCCCAAATCGAAAGTAGTTAACACTTCCGTTCTTGGATGCTCTTGTCCTTCTGTCAATAATTGTATCTTCCTTTAGCTCATCCGAAAATTTTGGTGAGAAATATTCAATAGAAGGTAGCTAAACATCGCTTCCTTGATCATTGATCAAAGGTGGCTCATAAAAACGTAAGTTTTCAACATTAAGAAATGAATACAGTTGCATATAAGAAGGAAAGTCAAGTTGAAATGCATTATTACCAACCTTATTTATGATCTTGAATAGACCATAGCAAATGGGTTTGAGCTTTTTACCATCCCTTGCATCATTTATTTGTTAATGTGCAACCATACCTCATCTCCCTCTTGAAACTTGTGATCAACTCTATGTTTGGCATGCCTTTCTTTGTATTTTCTTTGAATTTTATCACGTTGTTCTTAAACTTGTTGATGTATAATCTTAATTTTCTCAATGAACTTTCGAGCCTTGTCAATATCACTATGGCCATCAATTGCAACATCCTTCCCAAAGATGAAGTCTAATGGCGATTTTTGAAAATACCCAAAGCATACTTCAAAAGGTGATGTTTGATTTGAAGAGTGCTTTGCCCAATTGTAAGTGTGCTGAATCTAATGCAGTTGCTCATCATAGAACTTAGGATGTTTGCTGCAATATCCTCTCAATAGACACACAATGGTTTTGTTCACCACCTCAGTTTGTCCATCATTTTTCGGATGAAAGGCAGTAATATTTTTCAAATTTGTGTCCACAATATTCCATATATTTGGCCAAAATTTCCTAATGAATCTGGAGTCCCTGTCACTAACAATAGAAGTTGGTAATCCAAAATGAACCCAAACATGTTGAAAATAAATTTCAATAGTTTTTTCAACAGTAATGGTTTTCTTATGTGGCATAAGTATATAGATTTTACTAAATCTATCCACAACTACATAAAGATAAGCATGATGTTTTCTTGACATAGGTAGACCTCCAACAAAGTCCATGGAGACACTCTCCCATGGCCTTGATGGTACCGGTAGTGGTGTGTACAACCAAATCTTCCTATTACTGGGATTACTTTTTGCACACATAGAACAACCTCTTCTAAAACGTGACACACTATCTATCTTGCAAGGCCAATAACAATACCTCTATGGATGCGCCACTTTTTTTCTTGCCCCAAAGTGTCCAAAAATAAGAGATGAATGAGATTATCTCATGACACTCAGCCTCTCTCCTTGTGGTATACACAACTTGCCCAAATGAAACAGAAAATTGTTATGTATGTGATAACATTTTTCTTGAACCTAATTCCCTTCACTAAAACTAGAATACACATCTTGAAAATAAACAACATGTGAATATTGTTCTATGTAACTCTCATGTACAACGAAATCATTTTTGAGTAAATTAGGTGCACTAATGGTTGGTCTTGAAAGCATATCAACAAATTTATTGAAAATACCTTTCTTGTACCTTATAACCAAGTGAAACTATTGAAGAAACCTCATCCACTTTAAATGTATTGATTGCTACAATTTTGTTTGTGACTACAAGTATTGTAATGGTTGGTGATCGGTATGCACAATAGTCTCTTTACCAATCAAGTAGTGTTTCCAGTTCTTGACACTTTGTACCAACGTATATAGTTCTTTTTCATATGTAGGACAATTTTTCACAGAACCATTACATGTTTCAGAATGAAAAGAGATAGGCTTACCATGCTACAAAATAACTACACCCATGGTAGAATCACTAGCATCAGTTTGTATCTCGAATGGTTGTCTCAAGTTTTGTAATGCAAGGACTGTAGCTAAATTGATCTTGTCTTTTAAAGCTTTCAAATCTTGTTTTTGTTTTCCTCCCCACTGGAAGCCATTTTTCACACTTGTCACTGCATGCATAGGAGCTGCGATGGAAGAAAAGTTAGCAATAAACTTTCTCCAATATTGAGCTGCACCTAAAAAAATTCTTGCCTCAGTTAATATTTTGGGTGTGTTCCAATTAACATTGGCTTCCACTTTAAAAGGATCAATTATCAACTCTCCTCCTCATACAATATGTCCCAAATAAATCGAAGAAATATTTCCAAAGTCACACTTTGACATCTTAAGAAATAATTTCTCTTTCTTCAAAACATCAAGCACTCTATTCACATGCAAGACATTATATTATCTTGTTTTGCTGAAAATCAATATGTCATATAAGTACACAATCACAAAGTCATCGAGGAATGGATGAAAAACACTATCCATAAAATGCATGAAAGTTGTTGGTGCATTACATAAACTGAATGGCATATCTAATCACTCAAAGAGTCCTTGTTTGGTTTTGAATGCAGTTTTTGATATATCACTTTCTACAATTATTAATTGATGATATCCACTTTGTAAATCTAACTTAGTGAAAAAAATTTCTTCTTTCATCTGATAAATAAAATCATCTATTCTTGGGAGTGGGTAATGATTTTTTACCGTAATCTTCTTCAAAGCTCAGAATTCTACACACATGCGCCAAGTCCCATCTTTCTTTGGAATCAAGACAATGGGTGAACCTCATGGCAAGGTGCTTGGCCTTATGATTCCTTTGTCCAACATCTCTTGGATTTTCCTCTTTATTTCAGCATTCTCCATTCTTAACATGCGATACATACCGATGTTTGGAAGAGGAAAATCTTGCTATAACTAAATCTGATGTTGAATCTCTCTTTTTGGAGGCAATCCTCTTAGATCCCGAAACATCTCATGTTGTGGATCATCTACATCATATAAATATGATTTCAACTTAGGATCACATCCCTCGAATGATTCATGATTAACATCATCTTTAGGCTTAGTCTTTATAATAATAAAATTCTTACTTGAATTAACCAACCTCTTTACCTGTCCAGCATTTAACATAGCAATGTTTGTCTTCTTGCGATGTGCTCTTACTGTGTACTCCTTGCCATATTTGAATAAATAATATTTTTCCTCATGGTGGTGGAAGATCGCTTTGCTATCATAAAATTAACGACTCCCCAACACAATATCAGTGATGTCAAGCGGAACCACATCTAATTCAATTGTGTTAAAAAAAATTGCAGTGATTGCAAACCACAATATACTTTTCTTTGAAACCTGTAAATTTGAATCCTTACAAATCCAACCTAATGGATATGGTTTTTCATGTGGTATGGTCTCAAGGTTAAGTTTCTTGATCAAGTCTTCAGAGATTAAGTTTTCTTGTGACCCAATGTGTCAATCTGGGTATGATTTGATATGACCCTCACTTGAAACAGTTAAATTATTTCTTCTTCATTTGGAGCATGTATGTGACAATTTGATGTACTAGTACTAGGTTTAGTTTTAATTTATTTTCCCTTCATTTTCTTCAATTCCATGGATATAATATTTGATTCATCACCTGAATCATCTCCTAAATCATGTTGACTTGTAGCAACAGTTTTTTGTTTCCCTTTGTTATTTTATTTCTTGTGCCTCATTTTAGGACGTAATTTCCAAAAATGAGTTTCATCATGGCCTTATTTTGAAAAATGTTTACAAACCAAATTTTCTCCCTCTTTCTTTACAAATGCATTCTTTTTTCTTTTACCTTTTTAGGTCTTCTCTTTGTTTTTACCCTTAAAAGGTTTCTTCCTACCCTCTTCAGAAATGTTCTTCACTCTAGCTTCTAGATGTCTCACCTGAACACATACTTCATCTAGACTAGTGGGGTTAAAAATGAGAATAGTGTGTTTTAGGTAGCTATGTAAGCCTCCTATGTACTTGAGAAAAGTATATTGGCTATACAAATCTACCCCTAATAAGAGAGCTCTTCTCCTAAATTATTGGGTGTGTTCTTGCACATTTTGTCCCTTCAGTTGCCTAAAGTTTTGCTAGTTCATTACCGCTTTCTGCATATGAGGTAATGGATAGAACTGTTGTTTTATGACAGTAATGAAATCTTACCATGATAGAATAATCTTACCATGTTTCTTGATCTCCTTTTTTGTCTTGGCTACCCACCAAACAAGTGTTGCACCTTCCATTCTTAATGAAGATAATTGGATTTTAGTATCATAATATAGAAGGTTATTCATTATCAAATAGACCTCCAATTGCCTAACCCAATTATCAATATTTTCTTAATTGAATTCACCATTAAATATTGTCAATTAAAAATTAACATCATGTTATTAAAAAAGGAATTTTACCAGTTTTCTTTGACTTTTGTGGCTGATGTACTGAAGTAGAAGTAGGTGATGATGATGATGATGAAGATGAGGATGAAGACGGTGGTTCTCCATTTCCTCCATTTCCTCCATTTCCCTTCTTAGACTTGTATTCATCATGGTGATCTCCTGAAGATCCTTTTCCTTACTTGTGAAGTTTGGATCCTTCTCCTTCCACTGTATGATTTATTTCTTGATAAATAATTCTAACCATCTCAGTCATGTCAAGGAATGCTTTCCTAAACAATATTTATTCCCATTTGGGATCAAATTCTTCATGGATTTCTCCTTCCACTTGAGGCATGCTTAATGTAGCTTATGCTTCCTTATGAGGTTAAATAGGTGGTGGAGATTGTGGCAATCTTGCTCTCCTTTACTTTGGCTCTTCTTGAGACCCTTCTTCTCCCACCAATTTTCCTTCTCCTCATTTGAGCTTGAGCCTTGTAAGCATCTAAAACTTGCAAACAGTTAAACAATTCCTTGCACAAAACAAAACCAGAGAATAAACTCTAGCTCTGATACCAACTTGATCTAAAAGGACTGTATTAGTTTTGTTGTGCTAAGTGTCTTTTCAGTTTAAAAACATGTGCATACTTGTCTCATTAGTTTTCTTAAAGATTGTGTTTTTTAACCATGAATTGTGTATGATTTTAGTGAATTATAAGCATGAAATAAGCACAAATAACACTGAACAGTAGTGTAAAAAAGAGAAATAAGTCACCACATATAATATACACAATAGGCATGATGAAGCAGTTCACCCCTCCTGGGCTGCATCTGTTGTTCCAGCTCCCAATGGCATGTCCATCTTTCATTATGCTCAAAATGTTGCTATTACATGTATTTACATGCCTCCAATGGATCCAGAATGATCCAATTAGTCAAGAGTGACTCTTCATTCACTTTGAATGGGAGAAAATTGAGTCTCCTAATCATTTTCCTAGTTACACCTAGAAAACCTCCACTAAAAGTGTAGGAATCCACTTAATTGGAGTCAAAATGGTGACTTCTGTCTTAAATAGTGCTCCTGCCAATCTGAACTGCTAAGATAACCATGGAAATAAATGGTTAGCGGTTGGGTGGCAACATGCCAACCCAAACCACGTTGTTACCACAACCGCAAGCGGAACCCATGACTTGAACCATGGGATAAGGTTTGGAACCGGGGTTGAAAACGTGTTATCACTAACCATTATATAACTACGTGGAGTCAGCATTAAAGATGCCCATGTGACAAGGCTTGTGGAAACGATGGAGACTGTAGGTAGCTAGCCGACGGTTGAAGTTTTATGTTGTGGTTTTGTTGTAATGTGATCACTCCCCAGGGACCGCTAGTGGGTTGGGACCACCGACGGTCCCCAATCCCCACACATAAATGTATTATAACATAAATAAAAGCTACCTCTCATGATTTTTAAGTACTAACGTGCAACTTGATTGGCTGTGTCATGCAGTTTCCCTACCAGAGGTTGCGGTGTCGAGTCCTGGCGACCTCAACCCAAAATTTTAATATGCTATTTGGGGGACACGTGGTAGCTTAAGGGTTGGATACGTGTCACCCCCATATTGGCCCATAAATTACAACGTACAACCAACTTTCCAATAAGATTCCACCACTTGTAAACCTGTGGTTGGCTCTAGGGAAGGAATATTCCTCATAATATTCCTTTTGCTAACTGTTCAATCCACCTTGCTGACTGAGCATCCTAGTCAACCTTGTCATAAATTTTACTTGTTTGGGATTTCGCTCAGAGCGTGATATCTCTCTCATACAATGTCAGTTTTTCGAACTATTCATGGCACCAGAATTTGGAAGACGAGATCTACATAACCATCCTAGCTTCAAACCAATACTATAACTTTGAATTTTGAGCAAAATTTATGAATTTCTTATCACCCTCCCTCTCATTTTATCTAAGGTTTAATCAATTTCTATCAGAGCAAGTTCCTTTAATAAAAATTTAACAACTGGAAGGAGGTCCTAGGTCCCCAAAATGGCTAACCTAGAAGAATGTTCAACAAATAAAGCCCCATTGTTTACCGACAGAAAATTTTCCTTCTAGAAAATAAGAATGAAGGCCTACTTGATGTCTCTTGGAGTAGGAGTCTGGATTGATGTGCAAGAAAAAAATGCACCAAAGGAAAATCACACTGAGAAAGAAGGCAAACAAAATTTCATAACTAATGCAAAAGAAATGAATGCACCCTTGAGTGGTCTAAGTGAATCAGAATTTATCAAAGTAATGCACAATAATACTTCCAAATAAATTTGGGATACATTAAAAAATATTCATGAGGGAGATGAAAAGGTGAAGATGGCCAAGATGCAAGCCTATAAAACACAGTTTGAAAATTAAAAAATGAATGAAGATGAAGATGTAGCCAGTTTCATTTTAAAGGTTGCGAAAGTTGTGAATAACATGATAGCTCTAGGAGAAACCATTAAGGAATGCGTAATAGTACAAAATATATTGAGATATTTACCATCCAGGTTTAACCCAATGGTTTCTGTAATAGAACAAACAACAAACTGAGAAACCTTGACCATGAACAAATTTCTTGTAAACCTGATGGCTTACGAGATGATATTTCCAAAGGAGAAGTCATATGTGAGGGAGGAAACCTTCAAGACATAAAAGTGCATAGAAGAGAAGGAAGCTCCATGCTCATGCTCTAATGAAGAAGAATCCAAATTCGTCAGAAGATTGGATAGAGGCATAGGTAAGTACAAAGGTAAACTTCCATTTAAGTGCCTTAATTTTGGAATATTGTGGCACTATGCTTCAAAATTTCCACACAAGAGAAGAGAGAATCAGCCACAAGAGACAGAGAAAAAGAAAATAAATAACTAGAAGAAAGGGAAGAGATTTAATATAAAATAATTTTATGTTAAACAAGGTAACAGTGCATCTGAAAGCTTGGATGAATCCTTCGAGGAATAAGGAACCTCTGAATTTGTTTTGATGGCAAAGGGAGAGCTTGAAGGACACCTTATGGAAGATGGAGAAGAAGTTGAGGTTGATTTTGAGGGAGAGATAATTAGTGCCCTCGAGGAAATAGATAGACTTAAACTCAAGAGAAGAAAATAGAAATACATTCTCCTGAAATATGTAAAGGAAGAGCCAAGTTCGAAAAACCTCATTCAGTTGAAAGGAGAACTTGAAAAAACTAAGAAGGTAGAAGAAATTTTGATAAACCAAATAAAAGATAAAAATCAAGAGCAAGAGAAGTCGGAAGAAGAAGTAGTATGCCTGAGAAAGAAATTAGGGAAGGCCCAATCTGAAGCAACTATGAAACCTTATCAGGTAAAAGGATTAGAACAACTGGACAGGATACTAAATTCTCAAATATCTCCACTCTTAAAAACTGGGATAGGATATGAAGGAGAATCCAGCAAGTCGAAGGTATAATATAAGAAAGCTTTACTTTTGTTAAAGTTGTAATAAAGGAAAATGATAACTCTCATCAATCTGAGATTATTTCAACTAGAAGACTGATAGAAGAAAGGAGAAAGTTCTGTAGGAAACTCAAAGATGAGATTGCCTCCATGGAGAACTCAAATTAGGCAAACATCGAAAGGGATGATGAAGAAACTAAAAAATGATCCACATAAGCAGAAGCCAGCAAGAACTTGATGTGTAAGGAAACAAACAGAAGCAAGTAGAAACATCAAGAGACAAATAATGGGAGGGAGGAATGAGAAATTTCAAAAAGCTCAGTTGTTCCACAAAATGAGTTGAACAAGTTCGAAAGATCGCAAAGTAGGTTCTTTCCTCCTGTGAGAAGTATTACATATTTTAACTGCCATAGAACTGGACATATTACAACATACTATAAGACAAAGCAAATCCAGTCCAGCCAGAAAAATATGTAGCCAATAAGAGGAATTCCTCAAGCAAGAATATGGAAAGGACAAGCTTTCACTAGATACACAAATTAGTTGGGTTACACTTTTTTCCCTTTTTTGAGAAAAAACATTCATTTTTTTTTTCTGTTCTTCAACTTTCTGGAAGCCAAAACAATTTTTCTATTTAGAATTTCTTTTTGCGATAACAATAAAAGTTGTCAGAAATTTTATTAGCTTTCTATTACTTATTTTTTTGAATTTTTTTATACACGTTTGATATCTCAACTTAATGTTTCTTTGAGTGTGTGTTTTCTAACAATCAAAGGATTCATAAGAAGTCATGTTAATACGCAATGTTGTATTCTTTGAAAATTTATGTTTTTGAGAAGCAAAATATGTTACAACAATATAGACAGAGTCTACTTCGGTTTCGTCAATTTACAAAGCCAACGGATGCATATCATAATTACTAGAATTTTTTGAACCGGTCCAACATGGAAAAACTACATATTTTGAATATGTTTTGCGATGCAAGAAATTTATTAACATATAAGTTATAAACTAAAAATATAAAAACTACCTATTAGAGACGATGGACCAATGTAATGCACCAAAATTTTTTCAATTTTTTTTACTATGTATTTTGAAAGATACAGAATTATGATTTCAATGAATCATAATGACCTTCAGAAATTGTTTGCACCCATTTTATTAAAAAATTAATTAAAATTGGTAAATATTTATGCAATTCCATAAAATTTATATTTCCTAAAAGTAGATTGAATTATGAAAATGCTTGTCTTGGTTCCGACACTTAATTCAAAATGTTTCATGTAGTTTAATCAGTCCAAACTTGAAGATATGTGTTCAGAGCTTGGCTCTGCGTAATTGCTGACATGTTAGTTCAGTCAAACTTTTAAAAAAGGTTCGGCCAAATTTTTTTTTACATCAACGGCCCATCAAGTCTAACAACATAAAAGTTCAGCCGAATTTTTTATAAAATTTCGGCGAAAATTTTACCCAATTTTCCGTCGACTGGAAAATACCATGAACCCCCTCCAAAAAAACATTTCACAGCAATATAAATTACCGTGAAAGCATTCATTATTTTTACATATTTTCGCACATTTGGTCTCATTTTACAAAGGTCTTGGTCTGATTTTGCAAAGAATTGTTTTTGGTTTAAGGACTTTTCTTGGAGGTACATTCAAAGGACATTTTTGCAAAGGATTGTTTTAGGTTTAAGGACTTTTCTTGGAGGTACATTCAAAGGACATTTCTTGGAGGTATGTGATACATTTTTTGGATGTTTTTTGGGATTCATTTTTTTGAAGGTATGCATTTGGGCTTAATTTTTATTGTTTTTGAAGGTATGGATTTGGACTTAATTTTCAAAGGACTCTTCTTAGGTTTAATTTCAAAAGGACTCTTTTTAGGCTTAATATTCAAAGAACATTCTATGGAAATTTTTTAGAAGTAATTTTAAAAGTGATATTGTTTTAGAGGCTTTTTTGAAGTATTTTTTAAAGTGGCATTTTTTAAGAAGTTGGAATTAATTTTCAATGGACAATTTTTGGAGGCATTATTTGAAGTGACAGTTTTTGAGAGTACGTGTTTTAGATAGAAGTAAATCTTTTATAATGATTTTTTAAAATTTGTTTTTTTTCTAACTTTTTAAATGAAAATTTTTTGTAGTACTTGGGAGGAAATTTTTGAGCTTCATTTCATTTTTATAAGACATTTTTTTGACATATTTTTTAAAGTAAGTGTATTGGATTGAATTATGTATTTTTTGCAAAATTTTTAAAATGATTTTTTTTTTTTTAAGTTAAATCTTTTGTGATGTCTTTTTTAATTGATTTTTTGTCTAAATTTTTGAAGGAAATTTTTTCAACTTCATACTCTATTATTATGGGAAATAGAAGGAATTGTACGAGAAAATATGATCGAAAAAGGGACCCTGAGGAACATAGAGAAGAGACAAGACAATCTCGCAAAAGAAAGATAGAAGCACTCTCAAATATTGAATTGGAAAATCAACCTCAACTAGAAGTTGAAGTAGGTATGTAAATGTAAATATTATGAATTTGATATATTTAAAATTTTCTTAGTGTAAAATGCGAAGCTTAATTTTTATTTAATGAACTAATTTGAATTTTTTTTTGCAATTTAAAGAGAGAGAGATATTCCTAGAAACATTGATGATGAGATGCAAAATTTTGAAAGAGAAAGTGAAAGAGATATTGAAAAAATGATTGAAGATAGTGAAAATGTTGAAAGAAATTCAAGTGAAGAAATTGAATCACAAGGTATGTACACACACACACACACACACACACACACACACACACATATATGTTGAACATATGCACGTATTATTGAAATTATACATATTTATTAATTTAGTTATTTATTGAATATGTAAAGTTCTTATATACTATTCATTTGAATATATACATATGAAATCAATGCTGATGATGAGATTTTAGAAAATTTTGACACTGACACATATGGAGATAAAAGATCTGACCATATTATATGATATCATGTTAACCACAATTTTGATACGTACTTCATAAAGTAAAATGTGACAGTTCAAGCCCAAATTTTGAAAGGTCACCTATCATTAAGGAAATTAAAAGAAGCTATGACTTTATTGGGTATTCGAAAATCAACCAAAGATAAAAAATGAAGGAAAATGTGATACAAAATATAAATAGTACTATAAATTCAATTAGAATATCTAGATAGAAAAATGTTTTAGTTGTACATAGAGAAATACATATGGCAGTGGTTTCATCAACTACTAAAGAGAATTTCTTGGTAAAATCTATGGCACGAGCATTAGGAACCTCACGAAAAAAATTTCAAAAACATCGGAAATTTTTTGCAAATAGATGTAAATGATGAACTCGCTTTTTGGAGAGCTATTTGTAGGAAACCATATAAAGATAGTGTAATATTCCAAATTGGAAATAGCAGAAATATACAAAAATATCATGAGGGAAAAGCCACTCAAGCAGTGGGAACAAGCCTCCGATGATCAAAACAATCAGCACATGAGTTGTTGCAACTGTATAGAATGCCGGAGAGACGTGATAGCACTGTCTATATTAGTGTATCTACTACTGAATACATATATACATGAAATTTGGCTGATAGAAACAAAATAAATGCCCAGCAAAGAAGATGTGGGCTCTCATATAACATTTCTATCCAACCCGGAAAATATTGCTAGAAATACCAAGAAATATACAATGGTACAAATAATCGTGGGATTAACATGCCACTGAAAACTGGATATAATATTAAATGAGGCTATGATAGATCTAAAATGGTGATTTCATCCTCTAATGGTATTTATAAATAGAAGGTTGATCCCTCTACTTAGAAATAGACCCTCCTGATGAGCTCAATGAGCCCTCCTAGAAAATGCCTCCAAAAATAACGCAGTTCAAAATTGTGACTATGCTGTGAGGGATGATAGATGGTTGGCCTAACACCAAAGGTGCTAAAATATTCCCAGGAGCCCTCCTTTCTGATCCTCCAATGGATAGGCTACCTCTCCACTAAAATTCAAGCCCAGAAACAACTCTATGTGATCCTCCTTTGCTGCACCCTGCAACACAACCCAACTCTAAACATAAATTGTGCTATAGCTAAAGGAGGTAGCTTTGCCAGAATAACAGAATGAGTAAATGCAGCTCAAAAAACTTATCCTTCCCTAAGGATGAAGTAGGTATTCCCATTCAGGAACACCCTTGTACTAAACAACAAAAAAACCCTGCTAAACAACAAGAGGAAGAAAATTCTAAACATACCAATATCAATAATAATCTAAAAAATGTCTAACAAAGGCTACCATCCTCTCCATATATTGCAAGTTAACCTCATCACATTGGGTCCCATCCACACTTTCCACCAAGCTCATGTAAGTTGTCCTCCACCAAAACTGTGTTGTCTCATCGTAAACGCCACTCCTCCATGACAACGCTCTTGATTTGGTCAACGTTGACTGATTCAACATGATCGAGTCAATGTTCACACCTAAAGGTGCTTAATCTAGTTGCTTTTTCTTCCTTCTTTCACATTAGGAGTGTTATTTTTCCTTCTAAAGGGGTTTTATGAGTCTCCCCACCCACTTATTCACCTACATAGTGATAAAACAACTATAATATTTCATTTAGATGAAGGCAAAATTTTTGGAATATTACAATCCTCCCCTCCAAAATGTTTCTTGTCCTCAAGCAACTATAAAGGTGGAGAAAAATTCCTCCCTTCCTCTTCTTGTGGCCTCCTCATCAATAGTTCCCACCACAGCTCAACATAATCTGCAATAAATATGTCCTCTAATGGTTCCTCCCAAGTATGCAATACCAAATGGTGTACATCATGAGAAAGTGGAAGGTGTGAGTGGAAATATTCTTGTTGTCTAATGGACTTATCAAGGTAATAGTGACGATAAAAATATGGAATCTCATCCCCAATAAGATTCTCCCATACCCATGCTATCATCCAAATGAAATGAGAAATCCTAGGTAGCTCATCAAAAGAATCTTCAACCCTTGGTCTATGAAATGTGTTGGGGCTGCATGGAGAGTTTAGATTTTCCCATCCAAGTTGTTTCTCTCTCCATTTATGGTAAGTATGGGGTTGTTGTTTATCTTGGGCTAAAATTACATGGCCTCCAAGAATGGCCCAAGTTATCCCACCAAGAAAATCAACCATGAAGTGCTTCCTCCAAGAACTCAAGTTCTCCAAATGGCTCCTCACACATGAAGAAAAGAGATGAAGTATGGAAATAATGGTTTTCCCACTATTTCTCATGAAGAATACAACATGTAAATTAGGGAGAATCATACTCCCAATGTCCACCTCCAACATTTTTCTGAGTCTCCAAACAAAGCTCCCCATGAATATAAAAATATCAACAATATATGGAAGAAAAAACCAATGAAAAAAAGTTGCCATATGACAACCGGAAAGTGGATCATATTTCCACACATGGAACCAGGGCAGGGAATCCCTTTCCTACCTCAAAAAAAAAAATAACAAGTGCCCTTCTAGCCACTTGTTTGCTGCCACAATCATCCTACAATATTGGATCATGAAAGTAAAATGTGGTGCAAATGGTGTACACCAAGAATCATATGGCATCCCCCACAAACCACCAATAGAACAGCCAACCTCAATGCTACAATTAACGTTAATTACATCATAATATAATGTGTAAGAAGGGATAATCCTCCTTGGTACAACATGCTGCTCATATAAAGTAAAGAAGTACAAATCATAATGAAAAATTGTACCTTATCTCACATGTACTTTGGACCTTGAGCTAAAATGGCTCAACTGACAATTCTCCCTCACCCACAATAATTAGGGAAGCAGATGTGACATCCTCTTTATCACAATCTGGTAAATGAATCTTCCATATTATTAAATATATCATGTTGGATGCCCTCCCAACTAAACTCCTCCATCAAAGAATGAAATGCATCAAACTGCATGGAAATAAAGTCCACATGTGCTGCATGTAGTAGGTTCCTCTTGAGCTCAGAAACTCTAGTCAAGAAGACTCTTCCACAAGAATAGATACCCTCTCCAACCACCATGTATCTATCATCTCCCTCCAGGTCATCAATAATCACACAAGCACCAAGATCCTTGGAGTACTCTACCAAGGGTTGAGACCCCAATATGGATCAATCCTGCTAAGAGACATCACTGAAGATCTGAAATATGAAGCTCCCCACGTGTTGTTGTCTTATCCTTTGACATCCCTCATGCCAAAGTCATCCTCCAAAATACTACCATGCCCATCATGTATTTTCTCATGCTCAAATAGAGTGGTGATTTTTGGAAGTTAGCCTTCCATGGGAAGCTACCATCCAAAAAGAATCTCCTGATCTTGGCCAGTGTAAGCATGAGTGGCTCCATCTACTCCAATGTATGGAATATTCCTTCCTCAAAGGAAGTACTCTCCACTTCTACAAATCCATAGGGTAGCTCCCTTGCACCATGAAGGTGCCATCCCCCATCACTGCAGCAACTTCTGTCAGTGCAGTATATGTAGTGAGAGTGGGTAATGCTGAAAATGGGAGAATGTCTCCCTCCTCCTTGAGTCTATCCCAAACTCTTTGTGCTATACTAGAATCCTCCAAGATCTTCACCCCTCCAAAATCTAGGAGTGGTGAGCCAAAGGGCAAGATGTCTCTCACCAACTCTAGATTTTGTGGCCTCCTCGGTGGAATGCCCCCATGTAGTGAGACATCAAAATTTGAAGTGGACTATATATATGAGTGGACTGATTTGTTCCTTTCTTCACTGCGCAATACAGTCTCCTTATTTTGTGCAGAAACCTCCCAAAATAAATAAGGGTGAGTTCTCATCATCCCTTGATGATGATCCTTCTCTTCTTCCATCTCACAAGATTCACAACCTATCATAACTGATGCATGCTGCTCCGGAATTGTGTTTTGGTTCCCACATGTTGGATCATTTGGAACTCCTTGCAAAGACACAATGGCTCCTCTAATGGATGTAATGGCTCCCTTCCCATCTCCATGTGGTGATGGATATCCTCTTGATGGTACAACATTTTCAGCTCTTCTTTGCTCATAACACGGTTACCGATGAAATAGGTAACCGTACTATTACCTACTTTTTTTTGGTAGCATAAAAAGCACCTGATTTTGAAAAGTGGTGATGCAGAATCACCCCTTTTTTTTGTGCACATTTTTGACACTCTAATATTTTTATTTATGAAGTATGAATATTTGTCTTAAAATGTTAGTGATTTTCATGCTAATTTTGAAACGTATTGATGCAGCATCAACTTTTTTTTTTTAGAGTGGTGATTTTCATGCTAATTTTGAAACGTATTGATGCAACATCAACTCTTTTTTTTTAGAATGGTGATTTTCATGTTGGTAATAAAACACAAAACTTAGATAAAAAATATATATATAAAAATAATAAAAAAACCAATAAAAATGTAAAAAAAAGCAACATTAACTCGTAAAAATAAAAAATTTAAACAAAAATAAATAAATAAATAAACAGAAAAAAATTATTCAAAAATTATATCAAAAGAAATGACAAAATTTGAAAAACACACATAATTTAAATAAAAGAAACAAAATTAACCAAAAAAATAAAAAAAAAATAAAATTAAAAACATTTTTTTCTAAGTTATTAAAGAAAACCATATAATTAAAAAAAAACACACATAATTTAAAGAAAAGAAACAAAATTAACCAAAAAACTAAAAAAAAAAAAAAAAATTAAAAACATTTTTTTCTAAGTTATTAAAGAAAACCATATAATTAAAAAAAAAAAAATTTAAAATACAAAATTTAAAAATAATTTAAATTAGAAAACTAAAATTTAGATAAAAAAAAAAAATACAAAAAAAAAAATTAAAAATTTAAATTAAAAAAATAATAATAAGAAGAAACAAAAAAATACAAATTTTAAAATTAACAAAAAAAACAAATTAAAAACAAAAAAACTAAATTTAAAATTGAAAAAGAAAATTAAAATAAAAAAAACTATCATTAAAAAACAAAAAAAATGAAAAAAACCACATGCAAATAATTAAAAAACAAATATCCATAAATTTAATATTTTTTTTTTTTAAATGAGACAATTTATAACTTTAAAAAATGAAAAACTGAATAAATTAAAAGATTAAAAAAAAAAATTAAATTAAATTAAAATTTAATAAATTTAATAAATAAATTTTAAATTTTAAAAAATAATTAATCTAAAATATTAAATTTAAAAACAAAATTTAAAAAAACGCAAAAAAAATTTAAACAAATTAAATTTAAAATAAAAAATTTGAATTAAAAAAAAAGAGAAAAAAATTGAATTTTTTGAATTTAAAAAAGAAATCAAATAAAAAAAAATATTGAAAATTAAAAAAAAAAAAAAAAACATGCAATCTCCTCGCCCGCCAAGCGGCCAGCCTCTGCCGCCACCTGGGTGGGAGGCCGATTGGCGGCACCACCACGATCAAAAAATTCTTTTTTTATTTTATTTTTATTTTTATTATTTTAATATTTTTTTAATTTGTTGTTGTTTTTTTTTTTTTTTAAATTCAAAAAATGTATTTATTTATTTATTTTAATTTACTTTTTATACTTGAAATTTATTTTGTTTTAATTGTTTTTTTTTTTTTTTTTTAATTTTTAATTTTTAATTTTATTCATTTTTTTTTTTTCTAAATTGTGTTAATAATTTTTATTAACTTTAATATTTTTTTTTTATCTAATTGATTTTTTTTTTAAATTTTTTCATATTTTTTTTATTATTAAATTTTAAGTTTAGTTTTTTCTTTTAATTTTTAAAAATTTAATAAATTTGGTAATTTTTTTTTTAAATTTAATATTTTTTTTAATTTTTTTTTTTTTAATTACATAAAATTTTTATATTTTTTTTATTTCAATTAAAATTGTGCGTTTAAAATTAGATTTTTTTTTCTAATTAAACTTAATATTTTCAAATTAATTTGTTTTCTATTTTATTTTTTATTTTATTTAATTTATTTTTTTCAATTTTTCATTTTTAATTGATTTTTAAAGTTTTTTAACTTTTTATTTTAACAATGTTTTTTTTCTTTATATTTAAAATTCAATTTTTATTTAAAATTTATTTGTTTATTCATTTATTTATTAAAATTTAATATTTTTTTTTTTTAAATTTATTTTGTTATTTTAATATTAACATTTTTTTTAAATTTAATAAAATCTAATATATATATTTTTAATTTAAGTTTATATATATATATATATATTATTTTTTATAATTTAAATTTAATATATATATATATATATATATATATATATTATTTTTTATAATTTAAATTTTTTTTTCTTAATATATATTTTTTTAAATTTAATATTTTTATTGTATTTTTGTTTTATTTTATTTTATTTTTTTATTTTTTACTTTTTTTAGTTTTAAATTTATTAAAATTTAATATATTTCTTTAAATTTAATTTTTTTTTTAATTTTTTTTTTTTTAAATTTAATAAACATTTTCTTTTTCTTTTTTAAATTTAATTTCTATATTTTATTTTTTATATTTTATTTTGTTTTTTAATTGTTTTTGTTTTTTTTTTTTAATTTAATATTTTTATTTTGTTTTTATTTTTTATTTTTTGATTTCTATATATTTTGAAATTTTAATCTTTAGATTTTTTTTTTTTCCTAAATTTAGGTTTTTTTTAATGTTTGAATTAAAATTTTTATTTTGTTTTTTATTTTTTATTTTTTTATTCTATATATTTTTAAGGTTTAAGCTTTAAAATGTTTTTATTTTTTAAATTTATTTTTTTCTTAAATTTTAGGTTTTTTTTTTAATGTTTGAATTTTAAAAATTATAAATTGTTATATCTATTTTTAAAAATCTCAAAAATATGACAATTTTTTTTTTGTTATTCCAGCATCAACTCGTTTTGTTTTGAGGGTGTTTTTTCAATCATTTTTTCAAGAAAAAAAATTATTTTTAGCATAATTTTATAAAATGTTGAAATTTGACCTTCAAAAAAAACCAAGTGCGTTTTGGAATACACTTTTTTTGTTTTTGGGGTGTTTTTTTACGTTTTTTGAGTCTTTTTGGGCTAGAGTTCTCGTTTTGAGGTCAGTTTACCTATTTCATCGGTAACAATGTTTCATCCTCTTCATCAATATGTGAGAATGTGCCATCATCAATGAGAGACCCTTGATCTTGGTCCTCCCTTGAAGGAGGAACCTCCATGTATTCATCTATAGAGGAGGGCTCTTCAAGAAATGGGGATCTTGCCCTTGGTAAGGTATCATGCATGTTTCTATCCCCTTCAGCAAAGTTATGGAGTGGAGTTGGAAAAATAGATCTCTGCAACTCATGCAAAGGTTTTGAGTTTTTTGGTTCAACAAAAGATGTTTCACGATGTCTAATATCAAATCTTTTCACTAATTTCTTAGTGAACCCAACATAAGTGTTTACATTTTCATGATTAAATGAAGCAAAACTACAAAACCACCAATCATGGGCCATACCTTTGAGGTGCAGCGCTGCTACTCTAATGGCCTCCTTTTCTAAAACTTGGTGTAGCTTGAAATAGGAATCTAGCTCCTCCACCCAAGATTTGGTTGTGCACTTTACTGATCCATCAAATTCAGATAGAAAGATTCTACCTCTCTTGCTTCTATTATGGTTGTTGGACCTTATATCTTCCTTGATTTGGCCAAAACCTTGGAAGTCCAAGTGCTCTTTGAATCTCCATGATTGAGACTCATACTCCTGAAGATAGTCACTCAAGGTCTCCTCCCTTAGTGCAGCTTCTCCCTCCATCCTTCTTGCAGTGAATGTGGGCCATAAAATGTGTTGTGGATTTGTATGTGTGGTTGAATGATCACACCCATCATGTGAAAAGATAGGGCTTGCTTCCCTTTCAAACCCTCTTGGAATTTTCCTACACTTTTCCCCTATCATCTCCTTGAGATCTTCTTTGATATTTTTCATAGTTTGGAAAAGAAGGTGGGAGATCATCTCTTCCTTAATTTCTCCAACTAATGGAGTCATGCCTTTTTTTCTTCTGTACAAATTCTCTTTTTTGTGAGAAGAAGCTTCTCCTTTAAATGACAGAATGTCTTAGATGCACAGGCTGAGCCAAGATTATGCTCTCATACCACTGTAATATTCGAAATTGGAAATAGCAGCAATATAGCTCACAAAAATGTAAAGAAAAACAAAACTGAACATGACATAAGAGATATCAATATATAGCCATTATTTTATTAGTATATCAGCATAAATATACAAAAATATCATGAGGGACCAGCCACCCAAGCAATGGGAACAAGCCTCCAATGATCAAAACAATCAGCACATGAGTTGTTGCAACTGTATAAAATGACAGAGAGAAGTGACAGCGTTGTCTATATCAGTGTAGTTTTTCTTGAATACATATAAAAATGAAATTTGGCTGATAGAAACAAAATAAATTCCCAACAAAAAAGATGTGGGCTCTAATACAAGATTTATAGCCAGCCTGGAAAGATTGCTAGAAATACCAAGAAATATACAATGTGACAAATAACCTTCATGTTAATATGCCACTACAAACTAGATATGATATGAAATCAGGCTATGAAAGATCTGAAATGGTGATCTCCTCCTCCAATGTTATTTCTAAATAGAAGGCTGATCCCTCTACTTAGAAATAGACCCTCCTGATGAGCTCAAAGAACCCTCCCAGCAAATGCCTCCAAAAATAATGCAGTTGAGAATTGTGACTATGCTGTGAGGGATGGTAGATGCTTGGCCTGATGCCAAAGGTGTGAAAATATTCCCAGGAGCCCTCCTTGCTGATCCTCCAATGGATAGGCTACCTCTCCACTCAAAAACAAGCCCAAAAACACCTTTACGTGATCCTCCTTTGCTGCACCCTGCAACACAACCCAACTCTATCTAGAAATTGTACTTTAGCTGAAGGAGGTAGCTTGGCCAGAATGTCAAAATGAGGAAATGCATTTCAAATAACCTCTCCTTCCCTGAGGATGAGGTAGGGATTCCCGATTAGGAACACACTTGTGCTAAACAACATAACAACCCTGCTAGAGAGCAAGAGGAAGAAAATTCTAAATAGACCAATATCAATAATAATCTAAAACATGTCTAACAAAGGATGCCATCCTCTCCATATATAGCAAGTGAACCTCATCACATTGGGTCCCATTCACACTTGTGACCAATCTCATGCAAGTTGTCCTCCACCAAAAATGCGTTGTCTCATCATAATGGCCACTCCTCTATGACAACGATGTTGATTTGGTCAAAGTTGACTGAATCAACATGGTCCAGTCCCTGTTCACACCTAAAGGTGCTTAATCCAGCTGCTTATTCTTCCTCCTTTCACATTAGGAGTGTTATTATTCCTTCTAAAGGGGTTTTATGAGTCTCCCCACCCACTTATTCACCTACTTAGTCATAAAACAACTATAATATTCCATTTAGATGAAGGCTAAAAATTTGGAATATTACAGATAGACTTGGAGAAAATGTTAAAAAAATAATATATGAATATTGGAAGAAAAATTTGCATGTTTCTCCAATTGAAAAGCATGTGAAGCGAAGAATAATATCACAAAATCATTACAAAGAACATGAAAAACATTTCTTGGAAAACACTCAGATAGAGTTGTTCAACAAGTTCAAAGAAGAGAATCATGAAATTCATGTCTCAATCAGTGTTTTCGTTCAACAAAAACTGTGGTATGTAAAACCCATCACCATACGCAACACTTGTTTTTGTCGTTATCATGTGGAATTTGAGTTATATCATGACGCATTCCTTAATTTCGGTAGAACATTTTGGAAGTATTCACGTCCTCCTTCCACTATCAGTGATTTCATATCTCAAATTCTATGTGAAAGACAAAGCGACGAACTATTTTATGAAAAGAAATGTGTTGATGGTAAAAAATGCGATGATTGTGGAAATTTGACTAAACCTCAAAACAAATATCGTACTAATATAAGTGATCAATAATTGTCCAACGTGAAAGTGAAATGGAAGATATATGAATATATCCATACATCAATTCAAGATGAAAATAGTGTTATAAGAATTGAATTATGAGAAGAAGAAAATTTTTTGATAGTTTTTTTGAGAAATTTTAAGGCAGAAATTTATAAATACACCAAGCATTCCCATAGAGCTCAATGGCAGGACTTGCAATTCAAAAAATCCCATCAATTCTTTCCATCAGGGACCATTTTGTCAGTAATTGATTTCGCAGAAAACTACACATTTGTTCCACAAAATGAAATTTAGAGTGAATACTATCATTCTGACCAAGTCTCCATGCTCATCCATATTCTATATAGAAATACTGAACAAAACATCGATCATATAGAAAGCACCAGTGAAAATCGACATGTTATTAAAGAATATCATTTTTATATTAGTGACGATCGTACACATGATACATATTTTGTACAACAATGTTTTGGAAAGATTTATGACTCCTTGAAAAGTCACAGAATAACATTTAATTAACATTGGACATGGTCAGATGGATGCGCAAGTCAATTCAATTATGCACGATCATTATTTTGGTTGTTTTTTCTTCATAAGAAAACCTACATTAAACATTGTTGGAATTCTTTTGAGACTGGCCATGGAAAAGGAGAACATGATCGTGCAGGGGCATGCATAAAATGAGCACTTCAAATATATCAAATGACCCCCTCTGCAAGCTGACTTGTGGATGCTAAAGAATTTGTTCAATGGTGCATAGATGCTCTAAGCCATGAGACTAATCGATCAAGGGAAGTGTGAAGGTACATTCAATTTAATTTTTATTTGATATCTAATTTTAAGCAGTGTACATTTATCACAATGCTTATCATTGATGGTATTTTGATATCATATTGACATTATTCTTTGAGTTTTCCATATAAAGGTTTTTTGGCATATTGGGATCAAATATGTAGATAGATCAATTGGAAATGACATTGAAACAATAAAAGGGACTCTGAAATTGCATTCAATTAAAAAAAAGTTGTCCAGAAATGTGTTTTCATTGGATAAAATAAAATATTCTTGTTTTTGTCATGTTTCCATAGACAACACAGAATCCAATGACGTTTGTGAAAACAAAATGTATGTAAAAGATTGGAAACATATAGAGCTAAATACAAAGCGCAAAACGTCTGTTGCAATGTTTGAAGAAATTCAATCAGAGGAGACTACAATATCATTTGATGGTGATTTTGTTTCTTATTTTGTTAGAGAAGGTAACATTTGAATTTCTTTCAAATGATAAAGATCTAGAAATAAATTTAAATACATAAGTTTGTTAAGTTTGTTTTATTGTGCAAGATATGTTTTTGCTGTAATTAAACCTACTGACAACGATAAACATGTGAAGTATTATTTGATGCGTTGTACTGAACAAAAAATGAAATTATTAGAAAACTATAATGATCACAGGTTTACATATGAAAGAGGAAATAATATACTGAAAGATTATTTTTTTAGAAAAACTAATCAAAGTGGGGATTTTGTTTACTTTGAAGACTATGAACTTGACATTATAAGTTGTCAATATATTCACTTGGTGTGTGCAGCATGCATAAAGTCTATAGAGGCTCAATCAAAGAAAAAAACAAAAATTAAGAAATGGAAAATGTCAAAATCCGATCATGAATGGATCATTGAAGATGGCATTCCATTGGAATTTTTTTGATTGAACTTCCTAACAATTTCTTCTCTTTTGATTCATGTTTTAGAACTTCTAGAAATCAACTAGAAATTGAGCTTCCTTTTGATGTTAATTGTGCAAGTGTTTGCACATGTACAAATTGTTTTGGTACATGCACACTAGTATCAACTGAAAGTAGCTATTCTATACATGCATTGATGAAAAATGTTGCATGTATTGGATGTATATATATGTGTGTGTGTACTCTAGAATGAAATTAACTATTCAAGTAGTTTTACTATGTCCATTAATGAAAAATGTTTCGCGTACTGAATATATATGTTCGATTGCAATTAACTTGTATCGCCCTAGTAATTCTCATGTTGTGGGATTTTGGTTTATAGTTAAAGAAAACTAGGGGTAACCAAGAACCTCTTTTGAAATTTAGGATCTAGCCTTCCTAAATTCCACAGAGGGATCTCTCCTTATGATTTAAATTTTTTTTAGATTTAAATTTTAGGGTACGTATGATTGGACAATTGTTTTGTTTTGAATGTTTGGTGGGAATAAAAGGTACTTCAAGGTAAACCACAGAGGGATCTACCAGAGCATTGGGATATGGAGCCAACTTCTTGGCAAGCAGAGCTAGGAAATAAGGTCAAAAGAGAAAATTTACTAAGGGCAAGGTGAATTACCTTCAAAGGGTCTGGAAAAAGGCTTTTTGATGAAATGGAAAGATCTGAACAAAAGGGCAATGAAGGATCCTTAAGTTACAGTAATAAAGATGAAAGAAAGGGGTCAAACAGGGACTAAGAGCACTTAAGAATTCTTAAGTCCGGTTATCAACAAAAAACATATCAATGAATAACTAGTAAAAAATAGGGATATTTTGACACTAATCCTGTATAAATCCTCCTAGTCAATCATTCAACATAGAAAACATAAAAATGTATGTATGTAACTTTAGAAAGATAAATAGTGAAAACAGGAAAATAATTGACTTATCTGATCATCACAATAATCCTAAGTTATGATGTCTATTTGACTTAGTTCTAGTTTGCTGCTTTACAAATCGACTCACACAAACTTCAATGTATTCAGCAAAAATTTCTATAGTAGTCTTGACAAATTTTATTCCGCCCTTAATACTTCAAAAAGAGAAGTATTTATACAAATCGATTGTTTACAAAATATCTAAGAGATATTAGAATATATCTAGGGAAAAATAAATATTATTGGATAGAAAGAGGGACAGTTGCAAAACAAACTGGTAAGTTGTCCTCTTATCAATAAAAAATAGGACTAATTATCTTAACTTATTGCTTTGTTGTAGTTGCTAGAAATGCTTGCTGGCACTTGGAAAAACATCTTTGGAAGATGACTTGTAATACACTCTTCATCCTATACTTTATACTTTGATACTCTTTACGCTATTTCTTACGACTTCACTACTGTAAAATGAGGAATAACCCGCAATAAAAATTGTTTTGACTGGTACTCTTTGACTCTAATCATTTACCTGATACACTTTTACTACAAAATTTTACCCTTTGATAACTATAAAAATGAAAAATATTACTGCATTTGTTCTGCTCTGTTGCATGATGTTATATCAAATCAGTGAATTCCTTCCATTGTTGATCACTTGGTATCTTCAGGCTTTTTAGTTTTTTGTAGCTTTCATCAGCCTCTGTGTACTTTGCAAAGTTGGGCTTAACAATGAAAATGTGCTTAATTTCATTTTTTAGGAAAAACAAGTTCTCAAAGTACTCTAAGATAACTTTTCCAGTTGGGGAACATTGTGGCAGAGGCTTGTTCACCTATTATTTAGCATATGCTCTGATCTTTTTATCATAATCTGTTTGAACCATTAGTTTTCCATTGAAACCATGAATATCTAGAAGCCCTGCTTGTGTTAATATAGTGTATTTGGCCAAGAAATTTGTTATTGACAAGTTCATGTCTTTGCATCTTTCCTCCAAACTATTCATTATATTCCTTTTACTTAGGACCTTTTTGATTTGTAGTATGGTTTCAGTCCTATCCTAAATTTTCAATTCTTCAAGCTCTTCTCTATTTTTACTGTTTAGAAATGTAATAAGCTTTAAAGCTTGATATGGCTTATTAGCAAGCTCCTCTTTTGTCTGTTGAATTTATACTTGTGCTACTTTGAATAGATCTCTCTGTTCATAAATGATTTGAATGGAAGGCCACTGTAAATGTATGCTTTGAATTATGTTATTCCAAAGATAGTTTTTGATATATTTTACTTGTTCACTGCGATTGACCTATTGTTGTAGAATCTTTACTTTCTCTTGAAGTCTGTTTGATCTCTGCTCGTGTCCCTTAGATGTGATTAAAGAATTTTTATTTGATGTTTCAAGAGTTTGAATGGTGCTTTTCAAATTTATAATCTCTTTATTCTTGAGGGACATCTCTTCCATGGCTTTTACTATGTTATTTGTTTCACCTTTTGTTTGTTGTACCTGTGATGTAGATGATCTAGTGGCAGAGGTATCTATAAATGTTATTGATACTGCAGTTTCAAATACTCATTCTGGTGCTAAATGTTTTGCCAATGTAGATGGAACAATAGTACTGACAGTTGGAATGACTGTAGGAATGGAGATATCATTTTCTCTTTTCAATGTTTCATTTTCCTCCACCGAAGTTTCTGTCTGATTCTCCATTTCATTGATTTTGGCTGTCATTTTCAGTACTAGCTGCATAGTCTCATCCTTTTCTTTTTGTTGTTGAAGGATCTCCTTTGCTTGTGGATGCTCACTCTGTGGAAGTTTAAGGTACTTTCTCAAGGCAGAAATATATTCATTCCTTTTCCTTATGAGTGTTTTAGAAACTTCAATATTGGAGGGATCCACTCCAGTTTCTATCACCAGATATTCTAAGGAATTGATCCTCAAATCCTTAACATGTAGAGATGGTTTATCTAATTTCATTTGAGTTTGTAAATTAGATACAGTCTTTTGAATCATGGTAGAAATCATGGTTTTGTGGACTACCTTTGAATATAGCATTTCAATTGTGCTTCTGTGGAACTCAATCTGATCTAATTCATGAATTGTAACAGTGTCCACCTCTACATTTTTCTTTTTATAATCAGCAATTGACTTAGGATCATCAACTGAGGGTTTCAGAAATGACATGGGCATTTTGTTGGTGGAGTAATCAAATGCAGTAAGCAACCTATCTTTGTTTCTTGGCTTTCCTTTAAGCAATTTAGAATAAAATTCATTCTTAATTTCCTCATTCCTTTCTCTGATCTGATTGAACTTTTTCTGGATGTATGAATCTCTTTCTTTTGCAAATTTAGAAAAAGAAGGAACTTCCACACCTATTTGTTTTTCTATCATTATTATCTCCTATTTTTGTATTGATTCTTAATCCTACTAAATATCTTTAAGTGTTTCATTGAAAATCAATGTTGCTTCATCATCTATTTGTTGACCATTATTATTTGTTCGATCTTCATTTTCATCTATCTCTATAGCTTTTTCTTTCTCTGCAGTTGTCATTTTCGTTTTATTGTTGTAAAGGATTTTAAATTTATTATCTGCAATGGCTTCTGCAGTATAGCCTTCCTCTTCTCTAGGTATTTTATAGGACACTTCTGCTTGTTTTCCAACTATAATCACTTGTGTACTATCCATCTATTTTCCCTGCATCTTATCTGTTTTCATTTCCCGAATATCATCATTCAATGTGTTTGCAACCCATTCAATATGATTAACATATTTTCAATTTGTGGCTTTGTGTCATGGAGGAATGGAGTTAACTTACACTTGACCCTGAGGTTACTTAAAACACCTTGAGGGTCATAGTTCTAGTGAAAGATTTCTTGGAACTTAAATTCTGATAATTTTCTGACTATCTCTTTCAAAGCATCTCTGTTATTGACTATGAAGGGGCCAATTTGATTTTTTAGCTTGAACTGTGATTTCTTTTTGAAAGCTATGAAATTCACTACATATGCATTCAAGATCTGTCTCAAGTACTCTAAAGAAAAAATCCTGGTAGTTAGAAACTTGGGTAATTTGTAAGGAGCCAGGAGTGCACCATATACTCTGATTTCTGTGTGATTTTCGTACAAATAACAGTCTCCTACCTTACAGTTTTTAGACAACTATAAAACTATTTTTATGTCTTCATTAATCCTTGGTGGCTCTACTTTGTTCAACAATTCATGGCAGGTTTAATAAAAAAATCATGGAAGTATTTATAGTTGTATTCACTGCAGTCTTTTTTGAGTAAAGAAGTCCATAATACCATTGAAAGAGGTTTACCTTCCACATCCATCTTCTGTAATGCAAGTGGGAACTTTTCTTCTTGAAAAAATAGGAAGAGATGTAATAGATAGGATGAATATCTGAATACTCCTTCCTCGGGTAATTTATTCAACTGATAATGCATATTATCACCAATGAGTTTGGAAAAATTGAAGACTAGTTTTGGATGTTGTCCTAGAGACAAGGTAGAGAGGAAACCTAGAATGGAGGCATCTGTAAACTCATCATTAGCATAGCCTAGAATGAATGAAAGCATGGAAATGATTTGTCTAGAGCCCTCATGGAAGTCAAAAGGGTCATAAGGTGGATTTAACTCAGGAATATCAACATGGGTGGGACAGAAGTTTTGAAAGATCATGAATCTTTTAAGAAAATCCAGATCTAGATAGAGTTGTGTTAAATCTTCAATGAAAAATGATACTGCTCTTGGATCGTGGCTTAGCTAGAGCATATCATTGATGGCTTCAGCAGTTATATAGCAAATGAACTCTTTATCTTTTTTTACCATACATCTCTGATCAGGAATATAGTGTAATTGACATAACCTAATGAAATCTTGAGCTTGATGGGTGACGGTAATCACATATTTAGGCAAGTTTGAGTCCCAGATGGGTATATCATTTTCAACCATTTTCAAAAAAATTTCATAGCACCAGTTGTGCACTTCAAGTAAGTTGAATTCTAATGAAGGATCCGAGATTATGTAGTCCAAATCAATTAATGAACTATTTTCTTCAGAGGTGACAGATGGCTACAAAGGTCTAACTACTTTAGTGGAATGTACAGTTAGGGCAGGAGTAGGTTTGTTCATTTTTTAAGGTTCAGGGTTTGGAAGCTTACGTGAGGCAGGTTTCTAAGGTTTGGTACCTCTAGTCCTAGGAGTGACATGATTTTTTGTCATTTTGAATAAAAATGAGCAATATTATACTATTTTCTTAGTTTCTTTTGTGAAGTAGAAGGCCAATTGAGTTTCTTTTAGGAAAATTTCAGAATCTGGGCGAAGGTTTTAGGATGAAAACGTAGATTTACAATGTGTAGAGGATTGGAAAAGGGATCTAAATGGCTTTTTCTATAACTCAAATGTATTTAAACCATGAAAAATGTCTTTATCTAGTCAAAAATACTATGAAACTGGATTTGGAGAAGATGGAAAATTCTGGGAAAATTTTGATAGGGTTCCCCCTGTTTCTTCAAGGTTTGGGCATTTTTGGACTTGGAATTTTATATTTCATAATGTAACCAGTTTTAATTTTCTTAAATTTATGAAATTAAGGCTTGAAATTCAGAGAAATACCTTTTTAAAGGTATAATGGCAGTCAAGTAGAATGTTCAAGATTGTAGCAGTCTTCAAACTGGTCATAGGTGGCTGATAGAAGGCGTAGAGTCTTCGACGGTAAATTTCATAGGGGAATCGGCTTCAGATGGGAAAATTGGTTAGAAGAGGCTCGGTAATGATGTCTATGATTATTTTTCCAAAGGTCGAAGGTGCAAATGATATGGAAACAATGAAAAAATAAGGTTAAAACCTTAGGTTTTATTGATATGCAGGACATTAATTACAGGTCAAAATCAAATGGCGAAAGTAGTTTTTTCATTGAAGGTGAAACCATTAGTAGTTATTTCATTTCTCCTGAGTGATAAGAATTTTTTCCCTTTTGGAATGCAATCCAGTAGAATTGAGACACGTAGCATATGTTGGTTTCATGAAACAACTTTTATCACATTATTTTTCATAAAATTTTCCCGATCATTTTTGTTATGTGATATTGAATATACACCATTGGATTTGATTGAATGACGAGAATGGTCAAGATTTCTTGGGAAGCTGCGGGGAAAGGAAAGGTGGGACCCGGGTTTAATGTCAGTCGTTGATTCGATAGGGATGATCAACGGTTGAGTTTTAATGCGATGAGGAGTGGTGGGGCAATGTAATGGTTTATCACATTAGATCTGGACCGTAGGATCAAGGTGAGCATTGGTGATTTGGCGGTTGTGATTTAATCACGACAGGGAAGGATGAGGCATAAGGCCAACTGATCGCATTGAACGTGGATCATTGGATTGGAAATGTAAGGATGATCAAAGGCTTGAGGATGAGCGCGAGGGCGCTGAATTATTTAATGAAACTTATGTCTAAAATGAGTTTATACATAAACTAAAGTGAATGGGGTGGGCTATAAATGATTTAACCAAGGTTTAAACTTTGGTAAAGGGATATATACTGGGGGAAAGGGGTAAGTTTAAAGCGTTAACCTTGGGTAAAGGTAACGTGGGAATGGGAGTAAGTATTATTTTTCTACGCCTTTTTAAATACACAGAATGTGTTTTTTTTTTTAACTTTATTATATAGTTTTAGATTTATTTCAAGTTCTTAAACTATAGGGGAGCGGGAATATTTTTTATGAGTATTTTTATATCAAAGGGATGATTTTGGGATGTTATTTCAACATGTGATTAATATCTTTGATATAAAAAGCTTATAATAAGGGTTTTTGGGGATATTAAAATAAAAAGAAGTTATATTAATAGGACTAGGATATTTTATAGGGTGTTAATAACTAAGTTAAGTGTTGATATGAAAAGGAACAATGAATACTCAAAAATTCATAAATAAAACTAAGGAAAGTGAAAATTAGAATAAAGTTTCATTTTAATAACTCCTTTCACTTATTATATCATGTTTTATGAGGATTTTATTCTTTGTAAAATGGAGAAAGTTAATCAAATAGGCCTTTCTGTAATATTTAAGTAAGAAATGAGTTCTTACTTATGAGATCAAATGGTGATGAGTGCATGAAGGGTAAATGATGCGATGTTGGGGATTAATGTGGAAAATTAACATTTTCAACTAGTTAGTCATTGAGCCTTGGGTCTAGTCCCAACAGAAGTCGAGGAAATGCCTTGAGCCTCTTTGACTGATAGTCTAGAATATTAAATTTCTATGAGGAGGGGAAATTAGTTATTTATAGCCTGGTGAAAGATATTTACAATGATGTTTCCCACCTTCTTCTACCTACCCAGTCATATCTTCTAACAGTTTTTCTTTCTATTTTAATCAGGTGCATTTGAACTAGCAACCTTACAACCTTTTATTCTTTTTGAAAGCAGTAAATTATCTAATTCTACACTTATTTCATCCAAGAATCCAGATTAAACTATTGGATTATTTTATTCTCTACTTAACTACTAAATTGTCATGATTAAAATGTATGGCAATTCTTTATTCATTATCTACAACATTTGAAATTAAAAGATGACAAGCCAAGATTAAATTGTTCAACTCATCACAGATTATGGAATTTATTGACACTCTGCCATAATCAACTACAAAATGTAAAATTAGTGGCATTTATACTTGCACACTTTCATGTTTTATTCATCTTTTTTCTTTTGGTGTATATTATTTTTTCTAATTCCTTTGATTTTTCTCCTATGACTTTTACCCTCTTTTTGATTTTTTTGATCTCTTTATTTTTTACAAAAATATGGGAAAATAACTTGCTGAAAGCAAAGTTTGTACATATTTACAAGACTACCATCATTCAAATCAAAATTATGAATCCTATATTTATAGGTTACTAACATCGGCTTCACTTGGGGATGGCATTTCCTGGTGGAACGTCAAGAACTCTGAGATCAGTAGCCTTCAACTTGAACCTTGGTGATCCTGTAATTGCTTTCTGATTTCTACAACAATTCATACTTATGATATTTTATACTACAAAGCTTAGGGCCTTCTCTTCAAGCTTCAACCTTGTAGATAAAATCTCCAATCCAATCTACACACTTGAAATGAATATTTGCAATGATAAAATTCAATCAATATAACTGGTAATTGACTGAGAAGAATAGTAGTGTTTCATCATCCTACCATTCACTGGTCCTTCTTGAAGTTCATTTCCATCCAAATTCTTGATGAAAAAAGAATTGTTACCTCTGTAACCATATATCACATAAGGTCCTTGCCATAGAAATTCAAACTTTCCATGTTTTCCTTTATCCTCTCTCCTTGAATCCCATCTCAAAACTTGATCTCCAATGAAAAAATCATCTTCTTTAACCCTTTTGTCAAAAATATTTTTAATTTTATCATGTAAAACTTGTCATATTTCATAATCTTCTTCCCTAGTCTGTTAAATATGTATGGTTTCATTAATTATTCATTGAATATCATTTGTTTCCATCTGTGATTCATGAATGATCTTCATGACTCGAACACCCAAGGAAGAGGGGAAAACTGCACCCATTCCATAAAAAATATGATAAGGTGAAGTTCCAATAGACTTATTTGTGGTAAGTCTATCAGCCCATAAGGCATATACTAGCTTTCTGTTCTAGGTCTTTTTGTTTTCTTGAAGTAATTTTTTGATGATATTGATTAAGCTTTTATTTGATAATTTGGCTCAACCATTACCCTGGGGATAATAAGCAGTATAATTTCCTAAGGTAATGTGGTATTTATGATAGAAGGAGATCATTTTCTTGGATTTGAATGCATCTTCATTTTCAGTGATAATCTCATATGGGCATCCAAATCTTGACAAAATATTACTTTCTATAAATTATATTATAACTGAATCAGTGGCTTGCCTAGTAGGAATGGTTTCTATCCACTTGGTAAAATAATTTGTAGCAGTTAGAATCCATTTATGTTGGCCTGAGAATGGAGGGTGGATTTCACCAATGAATTCTAACCCCCATTATTGAAATGGCTTTTCAGTAGATATAGGCTTAAGAGGTAAGGGCAATAGTTTCTTTTGCCCTTTAAAAAATTGGCATTTGTGATAGGAGGTAACAGTTTTTTTGGCATCAGAAAATAAAGTTGGCCAGTAGAAACCAGCTCTCAGTATTTTATCTGTTGTACTCTTCCAATATAAGTGGCCTCCACTGTCACCTGCATGAAATTCCTAGAGAATTTTGTCAACCTCTGATTTTAATAAACAATTTAGTAAAATCCCACTATTTTCATTGCAGTAAAGTGAATTATTTAAGATAAAAAATGTCATTTCTTTTTGTTTTATGAATCTGGCTTTGGTTTTAGTTAACCCAGGAGGAGCTTGTAATTGTGTGAGTATAAATATAATATTAGATTACCATGGTGAGCCTATATAGGTCTCACTGATCAATGGAGTCGCCATCTCCTCCTGGTCATTTATCTGTGCAATGAAATTTATATCTAAAGCATTACAATTGGATTTAGCCATCAATTTGGACAAACTTTGTCCTTAATGAGCTTTGTAGGTTTGATTTGCAGATCGTATTCAAGGATAGTGGAAATCCACTTTCCTCTCCTACCTTCAGGTCTAGATTGTGTCAGAATATCTTTGATCACAACATTGGGGACATATGCAATGATATGGGAATGGAGTATGTAAGCTTTGAAATCCTTTATGGATTTAACTAAGGTTAAAGCTTGTTTTTCCATTATATTGTAATTTAGAGGTGCATCTCTAAGGGCTTACTAAAAAATGCAATTGGTTGTTCAAAACCTTGGTTGTTTTTCTGCAGTAGGACTGCAGCTATGGTATGTTATGAGGCAAATGAAAAGATTCTAAAATATTTTGTGTAATATGGGCTGATTAAGAATGGTGCTTTTGTCAAGGCCTGTTTTATTGATTCGGAAGATTGTTTGGCTTTAACAGTCCATTTTATTGCAGATTCCTTTTTAAGCATATTGTTGAGATCTTTTATAATTTCAGCCAGGTTAGAGATAAATCTTCTTAAAAAATTTATTTTTCCGAAGAATGCTTGAAGTTATTTTATGTTCCTTGGTGGTTGAATGTTCAAAATAGCTTCAATTATTTCTGGGTCTATTCTAATGCCCTCCTTGGAGATTATGTGTCCTAACAGTTTTCCTTCTTCTAGTCTGAAAAGAGTCTTTTTAGGATTTAGGGATATACCATATTTCCTACACTTGATAAAGACTTGTCTCAGGTGATCCAAGTGTTCATCATTTGTTTTTGAAAAGACGGTAATATCATCAAGATAGATAACTGAAAATTCATGGATCTCCTTAGCAAAGGAAATATTCATGGCCCTCTGAAATTTAGCTCCTGCATTTTTCAACCCAAAAGGAATTTTCACATACATGAAAGTGCCCCAAGGAGTGGTAAATGTAGTTTTAGTTTGATCATCTTCATGAACTAGAATTTGATTATAACTAGAGAAACCATCTAGTAAATAAATTCTTGAAGAAACTACTACCCTCTGCAAAATATGGTCCATTTTAGGCAGGGGGTAATTTTCTTTCAAAGAAGCCTTATTGAGATTTCTGAAGTCTATACACAGTCGAATTTCTCCTATTTTCTTTTTGGTGGGCACTAAGTTAGAAACCCAATCAGAATATCTGACTGGTGCAATTATTTGTGCATCAAACATTCTTTTGACCTCTTTTTCGATTAAAGGTAACAAAATTGGATTAATCCTTCTTAATTTTTGTTGAAAAGGTTTTTGATTTTCTTTCAAAGGAATCTTATGTTGAATTATGTCTTTGCTGTAAGTTTTTAGATCTTCGTAACCCCATGCAAGTACATCTTGATATTATTTCAAAAGTTCTATATATTTAACCTTTTCTTCTAATGGTAAGGATTTTGATATTTTGATCATTTTTGGTTTTTAATTTGTTCCTATGTTACACTCTTCAATATCAGACCTGACTGGTTCCATTTTTGGCTTTTTGGGCACATCATTGGAATCAAACAAGTCTTCTAAGGGATTCAAACCTTTTGGTAAAATTTTATGTTTCAAATCTATTAAATCTATCTCGTCTTTGATCATTTCCTCTATATCTACTTTTTCCAAGTCATCTATGTCACTCTTAGTAAATATAGTGGGTCTATCAAAAGTATGTACATCTAAATTATCTATTTGAAAAAAAATTGAATCTATGTTACAAGGTGAATCTATATTACAATAATTATCAATTTGGAAATTTTGAAACTCTCCCTCATTGTTCAAAAAGTGATAGATTTGTTCATCTTTTGAAAAAAATTTCCAGTATTTTACATTATCTGGAACAATAGGTCTGTGCTTGATTTCAGCAGTGTATTTTTGTATCGGTGAAAATGGAAGAAGACAAGAACTGGAAAAGGTTGCTAAACAATGGGATTGTAAATTTTTTTTCGAGGAATAATGGAAATTTTTCTTTCTAACAAATCCTCAACCAAATCTTTTGTTGTGTCCCTGTATCTGGCCAATATGGGATTGTGAACATATTATTCTACGTTTATTTGTTTGATAACTAACTCTGAATCTCCCATGATTAAAATCCTTTTACCTCCCAATTTTCTAATTATTTGAAGACCTAAAATGAAAGCCTCATATTTAGCCATGTTATTGGTGCATTTGAAATTCAATCTAAAGGCATGCCCTTGGGAATGGCTAGTTTCAATGCTGGTGATCCATACACCAGCTCCAGCTCCTGATTTATTCATTGATCCATCAAAATATAAATGCCATAAAGCTTCATGACAAATGTAATAATCCATTATTCTAGGTTTTATATCGGTGAGTTTAGTTTGGGTATTATTGTGGTTAGAGTTGCAAATAATAAAGGAATCAAGATCAGTGGGAGTTGAATAGATTGGGTAATTGGTAGGTCTTTCAGCATTTCTTATCATAAAATTCATTAAGGTTTCTTTGTAAAGATTTTTGGGTTGTCCAAATAACGAGATAATGGCATAAATCATGTCAAGTTGTAGAGATCCCTGCAACTTTTCTCCCCATGAGAGAGAAAGAAGCATGCCATATTTTGGCGGGATATCAGCTACCACAACATCCATGATCATGCTTTTACCAGTATATTGGACCAAATTGACACACAAAACTTTAATCAATCCTATGCATTGTACTTTAGATGAATCAAATGAGAACAAGTCATTATATGGTTGGGTTATGTCTATATTTAGGGTTTCCATTATTGCTTTGGGCATTAGATTATGGGAAGCTCCAGTATCTAGCATTGCATTATGTAATATATGATCATGTATAGTAAGACTTAAGTAAAATGGAGGTACTGACCCATCTAAATGCCTAAAATCTACATTGGGACTAAATATTAATTCAAGTCTGTCATCACTCATATTAATTGTATCATCATTTTCATTTACATTCAATGTTTCAGTAATAATAGATTTATGGAAGTCATTTTTAGCCAATTCAGTTAAGGGAATGGATATCTTCAACTTAGATATTTCAAATTGAATATTAAATGTTGACTGAGATTTGATAGCTTGAATTGATTCATCTTTTGAAATTATTGTTTGGGATGATTTTTCCTAGGTTTCACCAGTTGTTTTACTCTTTCCAGTTTCAGTCTGTTGATTACTGTTGTCTTTATTTCTTTTTTAAAAGGTAGTTTGAGTAGAAGCAGAAGCTTTATCAGTTTTTTAACTATCAGCCAAAGGATTTCTTTGAGCGTCATTTTTAGAACTTGCTGATTTAGAATCAGTAGAAGTTTTCTTTGGATTTGGGATGGTTGTTTTCAATGAATTAGATGATTGATCAGTTTGATCAGTGATATCAACAATTATTGGACTTGAGAGATTAGATTTTTATTTATTCTCTCTAGGGAGAATTTTCAAAACTCTATTTTTTGGAGTTTAATCCTTCTTTCTATTCTGGTTTGAAGCAGATGTTTTGTTAGAAGGATTATTGGTTTTCTTGCTTCGAAGGTTATATTTACTATGAATTTCGTTTATAGCATAATCATAACCTTGTTTAAAATCAAAAGATTCATTAGAATCTAGTCTAAGTTGTTGACACTCAACTATTTCTAAATCTTCCTGTGTGAGGAAAATGGTATTGCTCCCATCTATCCCCATTACTATGTTAATGTCGTCCTGTTCATCATCATTATCACAAGAACTTTCAGCATAGTTCTCTTGAAATGGGGTTCTTATGTTTTGATCTGGAGCAACCTCTTTAGCCTTTCCAAGATTTATATTTTTCTAAAGATTTGGATTCCTTATTTGGGGTTGCTTGTCCCAAGCAGGCTTTCTTTCCATGTTATCTAATATATCTACCACTCTGTCTAAAGTTATAGCAAGAAGATCTAATTTTGTTTCAGAATTTGATGTTTCCTCTTTGATAGTAAGCCTTCTTTCATTTCTCAGTCTAGCTTTTTTGGCTAAGATATTAATTTCTACACTGACAACATTCAGTTGCATTTGTTCTACAGTGTCTAAATCTCTCTCTCTTAGTTGGTAGGCCATGTCTACATCAAAACAATCAGGAAATTTTAGCAGCACAGAATATGGAGTGGGTTTGAGATCTCCAGGAATAGAATTGTATATACTGTTGTATCTAGTGTAAAAGTCCTGAACTGACTCAGTAGGATTTCTCTTCATGGAATCAAATTCTGATAAATTTGTAAAGGATTTTTCTTTTTCTCCCATTTATTTATAAAGGCTCTATGAAATGCAGCTAAATCTTTGATACTACCAGCAGCTAAATTCTTAAACCATTTTTTTACTTCTCCAGTTAGTCTTTGGGAAAATAATCGCATTTGAACATCAACTTCATCTATTTCATAGATCTCAAAAAATTCATTCATTTTGGTTACATGTTGTTGTGTAGAATATTGTGAGAGACCATCAAATAAGGGAACAATTTTTTGATATCCATCTGGCATATTATTGAGAGTTTGGGGTAAAACCAGGGAAGCATATCTGGCTGCCATGGCTTGGATTTTTGCTAAACTAGGAGGTACAGTAGTAGTGGCAGGAATAGTGATGGTTATAACAACTGATGAAGTAGTGCTTATAACAACAGTAGATGCAGTGGTAGTGGATTTGGTGGACTGAATAGATGATGGACATACTATCTTAGGCTGCAAAGACAACTCAGGAATGAATGATTTTATGGATGAACTTGCAGTGGATTGAGGGTATGATGAATATATGATCCTAGGCTGCAAAGGCAGCTCTAGAATAATGAGCTCTAGAGGTGAACTGATAGTTGAGTCTATAAATGAAGTGGCAACATATAGAGTTGAATCTGGTGCTGGAAAAACTGTGGTGTATAGTTGAGAAACTGGAGGTTTAAATTCAGACAAAAAATTGGCTAATTTAATAGCTTCATCAATGTCTTTAATTCATGTAACATTTACCTTTTCTACTGAACTTTGAATATCACTTTTGTCTGATTTTATAGATGCTGAAATAGCTTTCTATTTCTCATTCACAAAAGAAGTAAAAACGGGATCTATGATAGTTTCCTTTAAATTAGTTTCAGATTTATTTCTAAATAATGAATTTTCAAACTTGAAATCAAATTCAATATATGATAAGATTACTAATTCTTTGGGTAAATAATTAGCTTTTCTCAAGGGCACCTCAGTTTCTAAACTTACAATCTATTTTTTCTTTTTTCCTATATGGTTTGGATTGCCTACTATATATGCAAGGTTTGGATTAGGGTTGGATCTAGTATAATAGAATTTCTTGGGAGCCAGAATGATTATTGTATAAATACCCACAACCTTTAAACTTAACCTTAAAGTAGAAAAGATATATTTTAAGAATCTTCCTCTAAGATTAAACATAAAACTGGAGAGTGGTCAATTCCCCAGTATGGTCGCCAGTATGTTATCACCCTAGTAATTCTCAGGTTGTGGAATTTTGGTTTATAGCTAAAGAAAACTAGGGGTAACCAAGAACCCCTTTTGAAATCTAGGATCTAGCATTTCTAAATTCTAGAGAGGGATGTATCCTTATGATTTAACTTTGTTTTAGATTTAAATTGTAGGCTAGGTATGATTGGAAAATTGTTTTGTTTTGAGTGTTTAGTGGGAATAAAAGGTACTTCAAGTTAAACCATAGAGGGATCTACTAGACCATTGGGCTATGGAGTTAACTTCTTGGCAAGCAGAGCTAGGAAATAAGTTCAAAAGAGAAAATGTACTAAGGGCAAGGTAGAAGACCTTCAAAGGGTTTGGAAAAAGGCTTTTTGATGAAATGGAAAGATCTGAACAAAAGGGCAATGAAGGATCCTTAAGTTACAGTAATGAATATGAAAGAAAGGGGTCAAAAAGGGACTAAGAGGATTTAAGAATTATTAATTCTGGTTATCAGTAGAAAACATATCAATGAATAACTAGTAAAAAATAGGGAGATTTTGACACTAATCGTGTATAAATCCTCCTAGTCAATCATTCAACATAGAAAACATAAAAATGTATGTTTGTAACTTTATAAAGATAAAAAGTGAAAAAAGGAAAATACTTGACTTATCTAATCAACACAAGAATCCTGAGTTATGATGTCTGTTTGACTTAGTTCCAGTCTGCTGCTTTACAAATCGACTCACACAAACTCCAATGTATTCAACAAAAATTTCTATAGTAGTCTTTACAAATTTTATTCCACCCTTAATAATTCAAAAAGAGAAGTATTTATACAAATGGATTGTTTACAAAATATCTAAGAGATATGATAATATCTCTAGGAAAAAATAAATATTATTACATAGAAAGAGGGACAGCTGCAAAACAAACTGGCAAGTTGTCCTCTTATCAATAAGAAATAGGACTAATTATATTAACTCATTCTTTTGTTGTAGTTGTTGGAAATGCTTGCTGGCACCTGGAAATATATCTTTGGAAGATGACTTGTAATACACTCTTCATCCTGTACTTTATACTCTGATACTCTTTACATTGTTTTCTTACTGCTTGAATGCTGTAAAATGAGGAATAACCCGCATTAAAAATTATTTTCACTGATACTCTTTGACTCTGACCATTTACATGATACACTTTTACTACAAAATTTTACCCTTTGATAACTATACAAATGAAAAATATGACTGCATTTGTTCTGCTTTGTTGCATGATGTTATATCAAATCAGTGAATACTTGCAATTTTTGATCACTTGGTATCTTCAGGCTTTTCAGTTTTCTGTAGCTTTCAACAGCCTCTATGTACTTTGCAAATTTGGGCTTGACAATGAAAATGTGCTTAATTTCGTTTTGTAGAAAAAACAAGTTCTCAATGTACTCTAAGATAACTTTTCCAGTTGGGGAACCTTGTGGCAGAGGCTTGTTCACATGTTCTTTAGCATATGCTCTAATACTTTTATCATAATCTGTCTGAACCATTAGTTTTTCATTGAAACCATGAATATCTGGAAGGCCTGCTTGTGTTAATATAGTGTATTTGGCCAAGAACTTTGTTATTGACAAGTTCATGTCTTTGCATCTTTCCTCAAAACTATTCATTATATTCCTTTTACTTAGGACCTTTTTGATTTGCAGTATGGTTTCGGTTGTATCTTGAATTTTCAGTTATTCAAGCTCTTCTCTATTTTTACTGTTTAGAAACGTAATAAACTTTAAAGCTTGAGATGGCTTATCAGCAATCTCCTCTTTTTTCTGCTGAATTTCTACTTGTGCTGCTTTGAATAGATCTCTCTGTTCATAAATGATTTGAATGGAAGGCCATTGTAAATGTATGCCTTGAATTATGTTATTCCAAATATAGTTTTTGATATATTTTACTTGTTCACTGAGATTGACTTGTTGTTGTAGAATCTTTACCTTCTCTGGAAGTCTGTTTTCTCTCTGCTCATGTCCCTTAGATGTGATTAAAGCATTTTTATTTGATGTTTCAAGAGTTTGAATGGTTCTTTTCAAATTGATAATCTCATTATTCTTTAGGGACATCTCTTCCATGGCCTTTACTATGTCAGTGGTTTCACCTGTTTTTTGCTGTACCTATGATGTAGATGATCCAGTGGAAGAGGCATCTACAGATGTTATTGATACTGTAGTTGCCAATACTCCTTCTGGTGCTAAATTTTCTTCCAATTTATAAGGAACAACAGTACTAACAGTTGGAATGACTGTAGGAATGGAGATCTCATTTTCTCTTTTCAATGTTTCATTTTCCGTCATCAGCATTTCTATCTGATTCTCCATTTCTTTGATTTGGGCTGTCATTTTTAGTACTAGCTGCATAGTATCATCCTTTTCTTTTTGTTGTTGAGGGATCTCCTTTCCTTGTGGCATAGAAAATTTTAGGGGCTAATATTCGTAGGTGGGCTAATTTTCCATGCTTTTTCTAAAAAACAGATTCGCCAATTCCCATTTTTGTTTTAAATTTATTCGCCCAAATTTTATAGTATAAAAATATTTTACACTAAAAATCGCCAAAAAATTATATATAATAATATAAAATGATTAAGAAAACTAAATATTTTTACAAAAATAACATCAAAAATTTTACAATTCACATATTGGGGACTACGAAGATTCGCCAAGTTTTTAAACTTTCACATAAACGTCCATCCTTAAAATTTTCCCTGGCTTGTGGATGCTCACTCTGTGGAAGTTTAAGTTGATTTCTCAAGGCAACAATATCTTCATTCTTTTGCCTTATGAGTTTTTTAGAAACTTCAATATTGGAGGGATCCACTCCAGTTTCTATCACCAAATCTTCTAAGGACTTGATCCTCAAATGCTTAGCATGTAGAGATGATTTATCTAATTTTATTTGAGTTTTTAAATTAGATATAGTCTTTTGAAGCATGGTAGAACTCATGGTTTTTTGGACTACCTTTTAATATAGCATTTCAGTTGTGCTTCTGTGGAACTCAATTTAATCTAATTCATGAATTGTATCAGTGTCCACCTCTACATTTGTCTTTGTATAATCAGCAATTGCCTTAGGATCATCAACTGTGGGTTTAATAAATGACATGAACATTTTTTTGGTGGAGTAATCAAATGTAGTAAGCAACCTATCTTTGTTTCCTGGCTTTTCTTTAAGGAATTTAGAATAAAATTCATTCCTAATTTCCTCATTCCTTTCTCTGATCTGCTTGAACTTTTTCTGGATATCTGAATCTCTTCCTTCTACAAATTTAGAAGAGGAAGGAACTTCCACACCTGTTTGTTTTTCTATCATTATTATATCCTGTTTTTGTGATGATTCCTGATCCTAATGAATATATTTAAGTGTTTCATTGACAATCAATGTTTCTTCATCATCTGTTTTTTGACCATTATTGTTTGTTTGATCTTCATTGTCATCTATCTCTATAGCTTTTCATTTCTCTACAGTTTTCATTTTGGCTTTCTTGTTGTAAAGGATTTTAAATTTATTATCTACAATGGCTTCTGCAGTATATCCTTCATCTTCTCTGGGTCTTTTATAGGACACTTCTGCTTGTTTTCCAACTGTAATCACCCGTGTACTGTCCATCTATTTTCCCTACATGTTATCTGTTTGCATTTCCTGAATATCATCAAACAATGTGTTTGAAACCCATTCAATCTGATTAGCATACTTTCTGATTTGTGGCTTTGAGTCATGGAGGAATGGATTTAACTTACACTTGATCCTGAGGTTACTTAAAACACCTTGAGGGTCATAGTTCCAGTGAAATATTTCTTAGAACTTAAATTCTGATAATTTGTTGACTATCTCTTTCAAAGCATCTCTGTTATTGACTATGAAGGGGCCAATTTTATTTTTCAGCTTGAACTGTGATTTCTTTTTGGAAGCTATGAAATTCATTGCATCTGCATTAAAGATCTATCTCAAGTACTCTAAAGGAAAAATCCTAGTAGTTAGAAACTTGGGTAATTTGTAAGCAGCCTGGAGTGCACCATATACTCTGATTTTTGTGTGATTTTCGTACAAATACCAGTCTCTTATGTTATAGTTTTCAAAAAACTGTAAAATTCTTTTGATGTCTTCATTAATCCTTGGTGGCTCTGCTTTGTTCAAAAAATTCATGGTAGGTTTAATAAAAAAATAATTGAAGTCTTTATAGCTGTATACAATGTTGTATTTTCTTAGTAAAGAAGTCCATAATACCACTAAAAGAGGTTTACCTTCCACATCCATATTCTGTAATGAAATTGGGAACTTTTCTGCTTGAAAAAATAGGAAGAGATGTAACAGATAGGATGAATATCAGACTACTCCTTCCTCAGGTAATTAGTCAACTGATAAGGCATGTTATCATCAATGATTTTGGCAAAATTGAAGACTAGTTTTGGATGTTAACCTGGAGACAAGGTAGAGAGGAAACCTAGAATGGAGGCATCTGTAAAGTCATCATTAGAATAGCCTAGAATGAATGAATCATGGAAATGATTTGTCTAGAGCCCTCAGGGAAGTCAAAAGTGTCATAAGGTGGATTTACCTTAGGAATATCAACATGGGTGGGCCAGAAGTTTTGAAAGATCTTGAATCTTTTAGGAAAGTCTAGATATAGATAGAGTTGTGTTAAATCTTCAATGGAAAATGATACTGCTCTTGGATCATGGCTCAGTTGGAGCATATCATTGATGGCTTCAGAATTTATATAACAAATGAACTCTCTATATTTGTTTACCATACATCTGTGGTCAGGGATATAGTGTAATTGACATAAAATAATGAAATATTGAGCTTGATGTGTCATGGGAATCACATATTTAGACAAGTTTAAGTCTCAGATAGGTATATCATTTTCAACCTTTTTCAGAAATTTTTCATAGCACCAGTTGTGCACTTCAAGTAAGTTGAATTCTAATGAAGGATCATAGATTCTGTAGTCCAAATCAATTAATGAACTACTTTCTTCAGAGGTGATAGGTGGCTGCAAAGGTCTAATTACTTCAGGGGAATCTGTAGTTTGGGCAGGATTAGGTTTGTTGATTTTTGAAGGTTCGGGATTTGGAAGCTTGCGAGAGGCAGGTTTCTGAGGTTTGGGACCTCCAGTCCTAGGAGTGACCTGATTTTTTTTCATTTTGAATAAAACTAAGCAAGATTAGACTGTTTTCTTAGTTTCTTTTGGAAAATAGAAGGCCAATTGAGCTGCTTTTAGGAAAATTTCAGAATCTAGGCGAAGTTTTTATTATGAAATGCAGATTTACAATGTGCAGAGGAATGGAAAAGGGATTTCAATGGATTTTTACTATAATTAAAATAGATTTCAACTGTGAAAAATGCCTTTATATGGTCAAAAATACTGTAAAAATGGATTTGGAGAAGATGGCAAATTTTGGGAAAATTTTGACAAGGTTCCCCCTATTTCTTCAAAGTTTGGGCATTTTGAAAACTTGGCAGTTTATATTTCACAACGTAACTGGTTTGAATTTTCTTAAATTTCTGAAATGAAGGCTTCAAATTCAGATAAATACCTTTTTAAAGGTATAATGGCAGTCGAGGAGAATGTTCAAGATTGTACCAGTCTTCAAACTGGTCATAGGTGGCTAATAGAAGGTGTAGAGAGTCTTCGACGATAAATTTCAGAGGGGAAATTGGCTTTAGATGGGAAAATTGGTCAGCAGAGGCTCGAAAATGGTGTCTGTGAGTATTTTTGCAAAGGGAGAAGGCGCAAATGATATGGAAACAATGAAAAACTAAGGTTAAAACCTTAGGTTTGATTGATATGCATGGCATTAATTACCGGTCAAAATCAAATGGCAGAAGTGGTTTTTGCATTGAAGGTGAAACCATTAGTGGTTATCGCATTGCTCCTGAGTGGTAAGAAATTTTTCCCTTTTGGAATGTGATCCAATAGAATTGAGACATGAAGCATATGGTGGTTTCATGAAACAACTTTTATCGCATTATTTTTCATAAACTTTGCCCGATCACTTTTGTTATGTGATATTGAATATACGTCGTTGGATTTGATTAAACGATGTGAATGGTCGAGATTTCTTGGGAAGCTGAGGGGAAAGGAAAGGTGGGACCCAGGCTTAATTTCAGTCGTCGATTCGATAGGGATAATCAACGATTTAGTTTTAATGCAATGAGGAGTGGTGGGGCAAGGGAATGGTTTATTGCATTAGATTTGGACCGTAGGATCAAGGTGAGCATTGGTGATCGGGTGGTTATCATTTAATCAGGGTGGGAAAGGATGAGGCATGAGGCCAAATGATCACATTGAGCATGGATCATCGGATTGGAAATGTAAGGATGCTCGGAGGGTTGAGGATGAGTGTGAGGGCACTGAATTATTTAATGAATCTTGTGTATAAAATGAGTTTATACATAAAGTAAAGTGAATGGGGTGGGTTATAAATGATTTAACCAAGGTTTAAACTTTGGTAAAGGGATATATACTAGGGGAAAGGGGTAATTCTAAAGCATTAACCTTGGGTAAAGGTAATGTGGGAATGGGAGTAAGTATTATTTTTCTGCGCCTTTTTAAATACACAGAATGTGTTTTTTTTTTTAATTTATTATATAGTTTTAGATTTATTTCAAGTTATAAAACTATAGGGAAGCAGGAATATCTTTTATGGGTATTTTTATATCAAAGGGATGATTTCAGGATGTTATTTCAACATGTGATTAATATCTTTGATATAAAAAGCATATAATAACGGGTTTTTGGGATATTAAAAAAAAAAAAAGTTATATTAATAGGACTAGGATATTTTATGGGGCATTAATAACTAAGTTAAGTATTAATATGAAAAAGGACAATGAATACTCAAAAATTCATAAATAAAACTAAGGAAAGTGAAAATTACAATAAAGTTTCATTTTCATAACTCCTTTCACTTAGTATATCATGTTTTTTGAGGGTTTTATGCTTTCTAAAACGGAGAAATTTAATCAAATAGGCCTTTATGTAATATTTAAGTAAGAAAAGAGTTCTTACTTATGAGATCAAATGATGATGAGTGCATGAAGGGTAAATGATGTGATGTTCGGTATTAACGTAGAAACTTAACATTTTCAACTAGTCAGTCATTGAGCCTTGGGTCCGGTCCCAACAGAAGTCAAGGAAATGCCTTGAGCCTCTTTGAATGAAAGCCTAGAATATAAAATTTCTATGAAGAGGGGAAATTAGTTATTTAGATCCTGGTGAAAGATATTTACAATGATGTTTCCCACCTTCTTCTACCTACCTAGTCATATTTTCTAACATTTTTTCCTTCTATTTTAATCAGGTGCATTTGAACTAGCAACCCTACAACCTTTTATTCTTTTTTAGATCAGTAAATTATCTAATTCTACACTTATTTCATCCAAGAATCCAAATTAAACAGTTGGATTCTTTTATTCTCTATATAACTACTAAATTGTCATGATTAAATTGTATGACAATTCTTTATTCATTATCTACAACATTTGAAATTAAAAGATGACAAGTCAAGATTAAATTGTTCAACTCATCACAGATTATGCCATTTATTGACACTCTGCCATAATCAACTGCAAAAAGTAAAAGTAGTGGCATTTAGACTTGCACACTTTCATGTTTTATTCATCTTTATTCTTTTGGGGTATATTGTTTTTTCTACGTCCTTTGATTTTTCTTTTAGGACTTTTACCCTCTTTTTGATTTTTTTATTTTTTACAAAAATATGCGAAAATAACTTACAGAAAGAAAAGTTTGTACATATTTACAAGACTACATCAGTCAAGTAAAAATTACGAATCCTATATTTATAGGTTACTAACATAACTGAAAGTAGTTTTCTTATATCCATTGATGAAAAATGTTGCACGTAATGGATATATACACAAACCAAATGTGACCAGTTTATCTCATGGGATTTTTTGGTAAAAAGTATCCACAATGTAAATACATCATCCACAGTATATTTTTGTATGAAGATTCCTTTCAGAAAAGAGACTCAGAGCACTTCTCCGACTTTTGGTGGGATTCGACCCACATCTCTATTCTTGATAGAAAATAGTACAAAATTTCTCTGTTCAGTGGTAAGATATGTTCTAGGTAGTCAAATGAAAGTAGATTTTCTATGTGCATTGATGAAAAATGTTGCACGTATTGGATATATATATATATATATATATATATATATATATATATATATATATATATATATGAAATCTAGAATGCAATTAACTGAAAGTAGCTAAATTCTATAGGCATTGATGAAAAGTAGCTAAATTCTATTGGCATTGATGAAAAATGTTGAAGTATTGGATATATATGTTCTAGAAAGAAATTTACTATTCAAATATATTTTATATGTGAATTGATTAAAAATTTTGCACGTACTGGATATATATACATTATAGATTGCATTTTTAAAATTTTATGATTGTTTTCAACACATCTAAGAAGCCTAGAATCTTATGATTGTTTATATGTGTGTGTGTGTGTGTGTGTGTGCATGTGTGTGTATTGTACTTCAATCATTTTAACATATATATTCAAACATGTCTAAAATCATTTCTACATGTACATATATTCATGTGAATATTTTTTTGTTTGGAGAACGACAACTTGAATTTTAAAAACAAAACATAAGATCATAATGACATGCAAAATGTATTTCAACCATCCAAAACTTGAGTCTTAAGAACTTTTAGATTATATCACAACATTACTTAACATGACATGCCAATTGTAGTTCAACTATCCAATAAAAACATTTAACATTATATCACATGCCAAATGTAGTTCTTTACCATCCAAAACTTAAGTTATAAAAACAAAAAAAATTATAACACAACATTACTTCACATGCCAAATGTAGTTCAACTATTCAAAACTTGAGTTATAAAAACAAAACATTATATATCACAAGTATTAAAACTTTTTAAAAACAAAAAATTATAGATCACAAGTATCAAAACATGAGTTTTAAAAACAAAACATTATAGATCACGAGTATCAAATATCATGTAACATTACTTCACATGCCAATTTTAGTTCAACCATAACACTTTAAAAACAAAAAAAATTATTTTTAACACAACATTACTTCACATCACATGCCAAATGTAGTTCAACCATCCAAAAATTAAACTTAAAAAACATTATATATCACATTCACATGTACCAAATGTAGTTCACATAAAATATGTCCAAAATTTTTAGATCTCACAAGTATAAAGTATCAAGTTATATGTGACAACATCTAGATATATATAAAATAGTAAATTTAAGACTACAAATCTATTGAAAATATAATTTTTCACGTGTGCATGTGCATCATTCATCAAATAGTGCATGTGCATCATCCATCAAATATAGATGGATGTAGTGTCTTTCCCAGTAAAGTCTCAATCCGCAAGCTATCCTATGAAGCATGGGGAACCTGTACACAATGTGTACAAACATTAAAATTTGATGTTTTAAAATTTAGTGAGAATATATAGAGCTTCATGTAAAAAACAAAATATAAAAAAAAAAACATGTAATACCTCATGAGGTTCCCTCTCCATTTCTTGCTAGTCTGCTACAAATTCCCCCATGGGAACATCTCCAATAGTAAACTGTACAATATATATATATATATATATATATATATATATATATTAAAATTTTCAAATGAAAATGCATGTATATATAAACTTATATTCAATAATATTAAAAGAAAGTTAGACAACTTGTTCAAATGGTTGAAATGGTGTGGATGTTCCTATCTCCATTTCTGAAGTCCGTGGAGAGAAAAAATCCTCTATAGAAACCTAAAATTCAAAAAAATTAAAAGTATAAAATAACTCAATATCAACATCTCAATTTATAATAAAACTTTTAAACTTCAATTTATAAATTAGAACTAAAAAACATATATATATATATATATATATATAAGTGAAAAATTGTATACTTCTGTAGGTGGATTTGGCACATCTCCTCAGAGAGGCTCCAAAAGGTAATCTCCAAAACCCTAAAATTAAAAAAAATTAAAAAAACTCAAAATCTCTAGATCTCAATTTATAATAAAACTTTTTTAAGCTTCAATTTCTAACTTATAATTTAAAAACGTATATATATTTAAGTGAAAAATTGAATACTTGTGCTGTCGAATTTGGCACATCTCCTAAGAGTGGTTCAAAAATTAAATCTCCATAAACCTAAAATTCAAAAAAAATAAAAGAACTCAAAATATAGATATATCTCATTTTTTAATGGAACTTTTTGAGGTGGAATACATAACTTAAAAAACATAAATTTTAAAAGTTAAAAATTGTCCATACTTGTTGTTGTGGATTTGGCACATCTCCTGAGGAAGTAGAAGGTACATCTCCCAAGGAAGAAGAAGGTATTGTCATCCCAAAAACGTCGGACATAATCAGAATCTCTTAAAACATTTTATTATATATATCTACATGTACATGTGTGCACAATTATTTATTTTAAAAATATCACTTAAAAAACATTAACATTTGCTGACATATCTTGATGGTGAGACCCATCTTGATTGTTTGAACGAGAGGCTTCGAACGTGATATTAACATTTTTGTCATTCATCAGGCGTGACAACTGCAAATGGTGTTAACATATATAATGATACATTATTGCTAGATTAATGTATACAAATAAATGTATGTACATATATGTATTTATTACAAATTGTACACCTGTTAAAATCATTGAACCCTAACCATCAACACATACCATTCCCATGCCTTGTTTCTCATGAACAATTAGGTCACGCCAACCATTGCGACAATTATTTTCATATGTTTTGAGATCTTCAACACTCATGTTGTCAATCTCTCCATCTCTATAATACACAAAATTGGTGCCTGCATTCTCACGTGCTCTTTGTCAATTTAGACAAACATCGACTACACCCAGTCCACTGTGAACATTGTCGATGATGGCATCCCTTGCTTCTCGACTAATTTGAGAAGTGGCTTCCATCTCTGACTGCAAATTTTTGACAAAAACAAGTCGAATAACCAATGGTGGCTCAGGATGAGGAAACTCAGCATCAAGCCTAGTGCCCCTACCATCACACAATTGACCTTTCCTAGGACCAAAAAATTGAGAGGGAAGGTCATTGTAATTGGGTTCAACGTGTAACTATTTCCAAACTTTGTCAACTCTCAGCATATAGAGTCAATGACACAAGATCTCCCTGAAATTTTGCATGAAGCTATTGACACCTTACTAAGGTGCATTGTTGCATGTTTCTTTCCCACGGTATATCAGAAATGTCGGCTGGATAAGTCATGGTGGGTGGAGAACCTTCTTCTTGAATGAAGCATTCTGCCGTACATATTTTTTTACCAAGATTTGGAGCATTTTCAGCCTCTGCATCAATATATAAAAAAATTTATATTAGAAAAAACACATGTAAACAAATTTGTATAAATTGAATCAAAAAAACATTCAAATTGATGGAAACCTCAATGTGGTTGGCTAGCATCTTGCGCACTTTGAAACTATTGAGAACTAGAACAACCCTGCTAAGAACCAACACGAACATCCATTGATTGGCCTCCGGGGGAATAAATATCACCACCTTCATGCATCCTTCTAGCACTTATTGATGGCCCTCTAAGGGGATTTGAACCACCACCAACCTCTCGATACGAGAGAGAAGCTTCATAAACAAACACGAAATTATAATCAATTGAAAAATACATTGATACATATAAATACATGTACATATTCATTGATTAAATTCCATGAACCATACCACGACTCGGTGAACCATGGGCATGCTCCATTGATGGAGTAGAGACCCTTCTCCTCTTAGCTCCTAAAAGATAAAAAATGAAACTTATTAATAACTAATTTAACTCACAAATTTGATAAAAAATAAATTCCATATGTACACACATGTATGTATATGTATGGAGATTTAAGATTATATTTAAATACCATGAACATCCCTCAATCCCTGACCCCCGTCTCTCGTAGAGATATGGGATTATTTTGATCTTCGTTGTTCATCCTCCATGATATATATATCTACAGTGGAAATTTACAATTATTTTTTTAAATTACTATTTAAAATAAATTCAAAATAAATTTCAAAAAATTAATGTAATTTAGTGTACATGAATTATGTGAAACACAAATTTCAAAGCGATAATTGATGTGTGAAACTAATTTAAGAAAAAACATTTATGAAAATGTTAAGTTCACAAAATTGCGCTTTACATGGTGGGAGCACACTTGGTATAAAATTGAAAAAAACACATGGTCAATAAAAAAGAAGCGTGAAACTCCATTTAAACAAATTTTTTTTGAAGTCCTCACATTTTAATTTCATAAAAATGTGAATTTCACTACTTATGGAAAATGTGAAGCTCACCAAGTTGCACTTTACATGGTGTGGTGGGAGCACACTTGGTATTTAGTTGAAAAAAGCACATGGTCATTAAAAAAGACGCATTTATAAGTACAAAACACACACATATCAAAGATATGTTACAATGTCCATAAATAAATTTTGAAGGAGAGCATCTCAACACTAATTGATCTTTGAGAGATGAATCTTGAAATTTTGAAGAAGAACGTCTCAACACTAATTGATCTTTGAGAGATGAATCTTGAATTTTTTAAGAAGAGCGTCTCAAAACTAATTCATCTTTGAGAGATTAATCTTGCAATGTAATTGCCCCGTCTAATTATAATTCATCTATTAAATCATCTTTGATAGATTAATCCTGAATTGGCATTGCCCCACACAATAGATGAACGAACATCTTATTCACATTTGTACAATGTCTTATACAAAAAAATTGAAATTGGCTAACAATATTGTTTGCTATTCCATGCAGTTATTTTAGCCTCTCCTTATTAACTTGGTACATGTCATTCATCTAGTTGGACACAAGTTTAGAATTGCTGAAAACTACAATTCCATTTTATCCATACTCCATAGTTGTTCCCAAGCCTTCTATCAATCTAGTATAATATGCCTCATTGTTTTTTGTTCTTCCCGGTATATTCATTTTCCTTTGGACGAATTTTTTAGTCGCAAAATTGGAAAGAACATATGTAATCACTTCTTTCCCTGGATTGGGATAGCAAGAAACATCTATGCATAATTTTCATTTTTCAACCATATTTAGTGGTTCTTTATCCCTGAAAAAAAAACAAAATTCAATAAAAATATATATTAAATTGACATTTATTGAAAATGCATGGGAGAAATGATACATGTGCATGAGATAACTGAAATGTGCATGGCTTATCTTAAAGTTTTACTTAAAAAATCTATGGTAAAATTCACATCTAGAATTAATGGGAGGAAGCCATTAGTTTGTGGGACAAATGAATTTTATGCTTTTATTTTGTGGGAGAAATGACACATGTACACAATTTTTTTATAGTGATTGACTGCAGGGGAATTTACTAGATATGTCACCTTTGAAAAATTATGAGATACATAGGCTACCTGGCCCTTTACAGACTCTGCCTTTTGAACTTTTAGAAGTTAACCCTCAGCAGTCAAACTAAAATCCTATGGAAGTTAAAAATCCTATGAGAGTTCAACCACTTTAGGTTCAATTTGCAGGCCTTAAATTTGAGAGAAATGACATTTACATGGTTTTCAAATTTATTTTAGGAACAAGTACAAAAAACATGTTTTAAAGTTAATGGAGAAAGCCCACATGGCATGTATTCTTTAAAAACGTTGCGTAAGAATTTATGGGAGAAATGACACATGTACATAGTTTTCCTTAAAGTGGTTGAGGTTTATGGATATTAAAATGAAGAATTTCTATTTAGATCTATTATAGAGACTGATTGTTGGGGCATTTACTGGATATGTCACCTTTGAGAAAAGATGAGATCCAGAGGCTACCTAACCCTTTATAAACTCTAACTTTAGAACTTGTAGAAGTTAACACTCAACATCCAACCTAAATTCCTATGGAAGTTCAAAATCCTATGAGATTTCAGCCACTTCAGGTTCAATTTTTAGGCCTTCAAGTTTGAGAGAAATGACATTTACATGGCTTGCAAAATTATTTTATGCACTTAAAAAAAACATGCTTTAAAGTTAATGGGAGAAAGCCAACATGACATGTATGCTTTAAAAACTTTGCGTAAGAATCTATGGGAGAAATGACACATGTACATAGTTTGTCGTAAAGTGGTTGAGGTTAATGGATATTAAAATGAAGAACTTCTATTTAGATATGTTAAATAGATTGACTATAGGTGAATTTACTAGATATGTAACCTTTGAGAAAATATGAGATCCAGAGGCTAACTAGCCCTTTACAGACTCTGCCTTTAGAACTTGTAGAAGTTAACACCCAACAGATAGACTAAAATCCTATGGAAGTTCAAAATTCTATGAGATTTCTACCACTTTAGGTCCAATCTTGAGAAAAATGACATTTAGATGGTTTGCGAAATTATTTTATGCATAGTTTACAAAAAACATGCTTTAAAGGTAATGGGAGAAAGCCAACATGACATGTATACTTTAAAAACTATGCCTAAGAATTTATGGGAGAGATGACACATGTATGCAGTTTTTCTTAAAGTGGTTGTGTTTTATGGATATTAAAATGAAAAACTTCTATTTAGATCTATTCTAGAGATTGACTGTAGGGGCATTAAAAGGGATTTTTCTATAAGGATGGACTAAGTTGGAAATAAGGGAAGATATCACAATTATATGTTAATGTGCATGTGTTTTACATTGAATATTTTTCATTTTATTAAGAATATATTTGACACAAGTAACTATATAAGGTTAAAACATAGATGCCTTGTTTCAAATTACTTTTTGTTTCAATGGGAAAATTTTATGGCTAATATGTTTTTCTCGAAATGTGATAGACCCCATTAAAATGGGAGATATATTGAAATGATTCCTATGGTTTAATAAAATAGTTGAGTAGTTTAAAGGTATATATTCATAAATTTAATGAGCATAGTTTTCAGATATACAAGTCCAAAATGAAATAGTTGTTGGTGAAAAAATATCAATGGATCACTATGGATATATCTTCTTCATTAAAAGATATTTTTATAGAAGGATCTCCACTAAGTTGGAAATAAGGGAAAATATCACAATTATATGTTAATTCATGTGTTTAAAAGTGAATATTTTTCATTTTATTAACAATCTATTTGAAACAATTAACAAGTTATAAGGTTAAAACCTATGTTTTGTATCAAAACACTTTTGGTTTCAATGGGAAACTTTTATGGTTAATGTTTCTTTCTTGAAATGTGATAGACCCCATTAAAATGGGAGATATATAGAAATGATTCCTATGGTGTAATAAAATAGTTGACTAGTTTAAAGATATAGATGCATAAATTCTCCTAGCCAAGCGCGGAAGAGAAAGAGAATTAGATTCTAATTCTAAGGAATGAAAGTATGGTATCTAAACAAATAGACACTAGTTCTACTGTTTCATATTAAAAGGCTTAATAAACTAATTTTCATTGCTAATGTTTCATATCAACTCAAGCTCAGATACCAGTGCTATTGTTTCATATTAAAAGGCTTAATAAACTAATTTTCACTACTATTGTTTCATATCAAAAAGCTTAAGAAACTAAGCACTTAATTTTAGAACTTGTAGAGGTTAACACACAGCAGACAGACTAAAATCCTATGGAAGTTCAAAATCCTATGAGAGTTAATCCACTTTAGGTTCAATTTTTAGGCCTTAAAGTTTGAGAGAAATTAGATTTACATGGTTTGCAAAATTATTTTATGCACTTAAAAAAAAAATTATTTAAAGTTAATGGGAGTAAGCCATCATGACATGTATGCTTTCAACACTTTGCCTAATATTTTATGGGATAAATGACACATTTACACATTTTTACTTAAAGTGGTTGAGGTTAATGGATATTAAAATGAAGAACTTCTATTTGGATCTGTTACAGAGATTGACTATAGGGGAATTTACTGGATATGTCATGTTTGATAAAAAATGAGATCGAGAGGCTACCTGGCCCTTTAAAAACTCTGCCTTTAGAACTTGTAGAAGTTAAATCTCAAGAGACGGACTAAAATCCTATGGAAGTTCAAAATTCTGTGAGATTTCAGCTACTTTATGTTCAATTTTTAGGCCTTAAAGCTTGAGAGAAATGACATTTACATGGTTTGAAAAAATATTTTATGTACAGTTTACAAGAAACATGCTTTAAAGTTAATGGGAGAAGGCCAACATGACATGTATGCTTTAAAAACTATGCCTAAGAATTTATGGGAGAAATGACACATGTACGCAGTTTGCCTTAAAGAGGTTGTGTTTTATGGATATTAGAATTAAGAACTTCTATTTAGATATATTCTAGAGATTGACTGTAGGGGCATTAAAAGGGATTTTTCTAGAAGGATGGAAAAAGTTAGAAAGAAGGGAAAATATCACAATTATATGTTAATGTGCATGTGTTTTAGATTGAATATTTTTCATTTTATTAATAATCTATTTGAAACAATTAACTATATAGAGTTAAAACCTAGATGTTTTGTATCAAATTACTTTTTGTTTCAATGGGGAACTTTTATGGCTAATTTTTTTTTCTCGAAATGTGATAGACCCCATTAAAATGGGAGATATATCGAAATGATTCCTATGGTTTAATAAAACATTTACGCAGTTTAAAGATATAGATGCATAAATTCAATGAGCATAGTTTTGAGATTTACAAGTCCAAAATGAAATAGTTGTTAGTGAACAAATATCAGTGGAATACTATGGATATATCTCCTTCATTAAAAGAAAATTTTCTAGAAGGATTTCCACTAAGTTGGAAAGAAGGGAAAATATCACAATTATATGTTAATGCATGTGTTTTACATTGAATATTTTTCGTTTTATTAAGAATCTATTTGAAACAATTAACTAGACAAGGTTAAAGCCTGTGTTTTGTATCAAATCACTTTTGGTTTCAATGGGAAAATTTTATGGCTAATGTGTCTTTCTCGAATTGTGATAGACCCCATTAAAATGGGAGATATATAGAAATGATTCCTATGTTGTAATAAAATAGTTGATTAGTTTAAATATATAGATGCATAAATTCTCCTAGCCAAGCTAGGAAGAGGAAGAGCATTAGATTCTGATTCTAAGGAACGAAAGTATGCTATCTAAACAAACAGACACCAGTGCTATTGTTTCATATTAAAAGGCTTAATAAACTACTTTTCACTGCTACTGTTTCATATCAAAAATCTTAATAAACTAAGCACTTAATTTTCACTACTACTATTTCATATCAACTCAAGCTCAGACACCAGTGCTACTGTTTCATATTAAAAGGCTTAATAAACTAATTTTCACTGCTATTATTTTATGTCAAAAATCTTAATAAACTAAGCAGTTAATTTTAGAACTTGTAGAATTTAACACTCAACAGACAGACTAAAATCCTATGACAGTTCAACCACTTTAGGTTCAATTTTTGGGCCTTAAAGTTTTAGTGAAATGAGATTTACATGGTTTGCAAAATTATTTTATGCACTTACAAAAAACATGCTTTAAAGTTAATGGGAGAAAGCAAACATGACATGTATTCTTTAAAAAAATTTCCTAAGAATTTATGGGAGAAATGAAATATGTACATATTTTTCCATAAAGTGGTTGAAGTTAATGGATATTAAAATGAAGAACTTCTATTTAGATCTGTTACAGAGATTGATTGTAGGGGAATTTATTGAATATGTCACCTTTGAGAAAAGATGAGATCCAGAGACTACCTGGCCCTTTACAGGCTCTGCCTTTAGAACTTGTAGAAGTTAACACTCAACAGACACACTAAAATCCTATGGAAGTTCAAAATTCTATGAGGGTTCAGCCACTTTAGGTTCAATTTTTAGGCCTTAAATCTTGAGAGAAATGACATTTACATGGTTTGAAAAATTGTATTATGCACTAACAAAATACAGGCTTTAAAGTTAATGGGAGAAAGCCAACATGACATTTATGCTTTAAAAACTATGCCTAAGATTTTATGGGAGAAATGACACATGTACACAGTTTTCCTTAAAGTGGTTGTGTTTTATGGATATTAAAATGAAGAACTTCTATTTAGATCTATTCTAGAGATTGACTGTAGGGGCATTAAAAGGGATTTTTCTAAAAGGGTTTTTTTTAGAAGTATGGACTAAGTTGGAAATAAGGGAAAATATCACAATTATATGTTAATGTGCATGTGTTTTACATTGAATATTTTTCATTTTATTAAGAATCTATTTGAAACAATTAGCTATATAAGGTTAAAACCTAGATATTTTGTATCAAAATTTTTTTTGTTTCAATGGGAAACATTTATGGCTAAAGTGTTTTTTCTAAAGATTTGATAGACCCCATTAAAATGGGAGATATATCAAAATGATTCCTATGGTTTAATAAAACAGTTGAGTAGTTTAAAGATATAGATGCATAAATTAAATGTGCATAGTTTTGAGATATACAGGTCCAAAATGCAATATTTGTTGGTCAACAAATATCAATGGATCACTATGGATATATCTACTTCATTAAAAGAGATTTTTATAGAAGGATGTCCACGAAGTTGGAAAGAAGGGAAAATATCACAATTATATGTTAATGCATGTGTTTTACATTGAATGTTTTCCATTTTATTAAGAATCTATTTGAAACAATTAACTATATAATGTTAAAACCTATGTTTTGTATCAATCACTTTTGGTTTCAATTGGAAACTTTTATGGCCAATGTGTCTTTCTCGAAATGTGATAAATCCCATTAAAATGGGAGATATAGAGAAATGATTCCTATGGTATAATAAAATAGTTGTGTAGTTTAAAGATATAGATGCATAAATTCTCCTAGCCCAGCTAGGAAGGGAAAGAGCATTGGATTCTAATTCTAAGGTATGAAAGTATGGTATCTAAACAAACAGACACCAGTGCTACTATTTCATATTAAAAGGCTTAATAAATGAATTTTCACTACTACTATTTCATAACAAAAAGCTTAATAAACTAAACACTTAATTTTCACTACTACTATTTCATATCAACTCAACCTCAGACACCAATGCTACTATTTCATATTAAAAGGCTTAATAAACTAATTTTCACTGCTACTATTTCATATCAAAAAGCTTAATAAACTAAGCACTTAATTTTCACTGCTACCGTTTCATATCAAATCAAGCTTTTAAGTCCCTATATTAATAGTGTAGTCCCTTATTATGTTAGTGTAGCCCCCATTATTGTTATTGTTGTACCCATGTAACCCCCATATTGTTATTATTGTTAGGTCGGCTAGGATTACATTGTGGCCCCACTGGGATTATATTGTGGCCCCATGGACTCCTATATATAGAGGGAGGTTTTGGTCATTTGTATCATCTAAGAATTTTTCATTCATGTAATGTATTGGAGGTTTCCCCCTCAAAGTGGCTTATTTCTAAGGCATTGATTTTCGAGCTATTTTCACAACACAAGCTCGCAGGCTCACAATTATACATCAAACTTCAACACTTGCATTATATAAGAACTTTCTTACAGACTCAAGACTCAGAATCTTGGAGTGACTGATACTTTAATCACAGAGAGGATCAGGTTCAAGAGAGAGGGAATAACATAAACTGTTGTGAGTTATACTTTATTGTTCCATAAACTATTATAATCCATCAGGATGGAATAACATGCCATTTAGAAATAATACATTTTGAGAGATTGTCTAATGTTGCAGATTGACATTTTTTTATAATCAACATGCGGATTATTATTAAATTAATGGACAAGGAGTACTGGTATGTTTCAATAATCTCCATACAACCCTGTCTAACAAGGAGTAACCATTGCACATAAGCTTCTTGTAATACTATAATTGTACTTGATGAGCTTGATACAATCGATAAACCCATTAAAATTTGAACATAACTAATCGTTATAGCTCTGATAAATACGAAATGTGATATGCGCCATTTACCTAATCGTGATATGCATTATCCAAGATAGTACCCATGCTTATGAACATAAAGGAGATAGAGTCGGAATAGAATGTATAGACTAAGATAGTGGAAAACAAAATGAAAAGGACTGTAGATGGACAGGATATGAAATGTATTTTTCAGACAGTGTTTTTTTAAGATCCAATTTGGAAAATAAAAATGAGAGTGTCTTCACAGACTTCTAAATGTAATGAGTAAGAACTATGTTTTTGAAACAGTATTTTGATATCAATGTAATAGGTGAAAATGCAAGTGAAAGTTTTTCAAATGCTTAGATTTCTATAAGTGATATGTCTTGGTACATTATATAAACCGGACAGTATTTTTCTTGCTGAAAAAAAAAAAAACGTATAGACTAAGTAGAGACATCCATATCAAATAAGTAATCAGCTTCATATATGGAAATAGAACACAGATCATATTCATAAGATTTATTTAATGTCTCCGTCGATTGATTGGCGAGTGAAGAGAATTTGAAAACTTAGTTTTGGCCATAGATTTTTCATCATGGAAGCCAACAATGCTCTGACCTCATACACCATGTGTCCTAATCCTGTATAAAATCTTTGAAGGGATAATAGGTTCATTAAAAATATTGGGCAACAACACCTGTTATGGTTTCATCGTTAGTAATGTGGAGCGGTTGTGAAGGCCTGCCTATTAATTAATTATTTAGTTTATAATTACCATAATTTTTTAAACACATGTAATATTAAGGTTCATTCACCACAATTAAAATATAACAATTGTACATAAATTTTTTAGGCGAAAGCACATTGCAAATTTTGAATTTTCAAAACGTTGAGTTTAACTCTCCTTTGAAATTTACTAAATTTTCATCTCTGTTTTATAGATATGCAGATACTTACCTGGAAATTCACAGAAATTCATTGCAGTGTAACTCCAAATCACCAAAAGCGTAACAGAGAAGTAGCAGAGTGTAACAAATCTCACCAAAGCGTAACAGAGCAGCAACATAGTGCAACAGAGCAGCAAAAGCCACAGAGAATCAGAAAAGAAATGAACAGAGATAAGATGCACGAGAGAGATGTGAAACCTACAAAATTTCATGGGCGATAAATTTATAAAATATGAGTTCAGCCGAACTATTTTAAAAGTTCGGCCGAGCTAATAGTCTGGCTGAACTAACAGTTCGGTCAAACTTTTGTTGCATGTTTTCCCATATCCGAGCAAAAATCTGTTTGCCCACGCCATCAGTACAAAGTCGATGTAAACAGTAGAAAGAGATCGGTTCAACTAATTTTGAAAGTTTGGCAGAACTATTGAGAAAAAAAAACCACCCCCGATACTCACAAAAGTTTAACCCAACTTCACATTTTCACCCACAACACTATGTAACTCTTCTAAACAGCTAGAGCAACACTTCAATTGTCAAATTATCAAAAGGCCTCAAATTTTGCTTCCTCTCTCCTATATAAAATTTATGTCCATTTCCTCCATGTGGGCCCCTCACTAGGAAATTCAAACCTCTTCCCTTGGCCATACAATTTCTCTCTCCTAAAGGAGTACATATTAGTTGGAGAGTAGGCCCCCACATTCTACTAAAGCAAAAATTTTGAACCCCTTGTCCCATATTTCCTCTCCAAAATTATCTTAGGCCCCCAAAATTAGCAAAATAGAAAATTTGTTGTACTATTGATAAAATTATTTACGAAGGGACATTACAGTTCTCCCCCCCCCCAAATGTTTCTTATCCCCAAGAAACTATAAAACTGGGTGCTGCAAAATCTACTCATTTTCCCACATGGCATCCTCAACTAGCAATTCATTCTACTTTACGAAGTGCTCCTAGATGACCTTGTTTCTTAGATTCCTCTCCCTAGTCTCCAATATGGTCTCAGCTATCAATATCAAGTGTCCCTTATCAGCCAACATAGGCAACTCATTGACTATCGTAACTTTCTTCCCCAGTGCCTTTTTCAAGAAAGAGACATGAAATATGTTGTGAATTCTTCTCTCTGGGGGGAAATCCAGCTCGTAAGTTACCTCTCCAACACTCCTAGTCACCTTGTACGACCCATAGAAGTGTTGATTGAGCTTCTCCACACCTTTATGCTTGAGTGAAGATTGTCGGTAAGGCTACAAATTTAGGTAGAACACGTCCCCTACCTCTAACTATCTCTCCACCCTATGCTTATCGGTGTACATGTTTTGTTGATTTTGTGCTACCTGCAAGTGATCCTTAAAAACATTGAAAATCTCTTGGAGCTCTTGGACCCAATCCTTTTCCCCCATGGCCCTACTATCTCCAAATATCATGTCAGAAAAATAAAGTGCATTATAACCATAAAGTGCTCGAAAGGTAGACATACCAATCGACATGTGGTAAGTAGTGTTGTAGTTGAACTCTCCCAGGTGTAGCCACTTCACGCACACCATCTGTTGTCTCGTGCCATGATTTTGCATGTAACCCTCCATCTATTTGTTCACTATATTATTTTTCCCATTCGTTTGTGGGTGATAGTTGGTGTTGGCTATAAGCTTGGTTCCCACCAACCGAAACAACTCCTGTTAGAAGGCCCCCATGAATCTACTGTCCATGTCACTGACTATGTTATTTGGTAGCTAATTCAATCGAAACACCTCCTGAAAGAACAACTTGACCACCTGTTAGGTTGAATATCTCGGTGGGATCATAAATAAATGGAAATATTTAGTCAAGTGACCTATCAACACGTAGATGCAATCTCTCCCATATATCGTCAAAAGTGTTGTGATGAAGTCCATGGACACACTCTCCCACTTCCTCTTTGAATTTGGAAGAGACTATAATAGACCTGTTAGGTGTGACAACTCCACCTTGTTCATATGACAGGCTATGCACTCTTGTATGTGCCTCAGCATGTCCCCCTTGAGCCCATGCCAAGAGAAACACTCATAGATGGTACGATAAGTCTTGAGAAAACTCGAATGTCCTGCAAGAGGGTAGTCATGGGCTACCTGCATAACCTTCTCTCTGATCTGGGATCCCAACACTAAGTATATTCGGTCTTTGTAGTAGATCACATCATCCATCACTCGAAATATATTATCCTCATGTGTGTCTTCTAGTATCTCATAGGCATGTTTGTCCTTGGAATACTCAACCAATACTTGGGCCTTCCAAACATGTGCAACATCCATCAGAGAGAGTATTGGGGTCTCCAGGAAAGCGCATCTGTGACTATGTTGTACTTTCCTTTTACCTACTCTATCTCAAAGTCATAAGTCTAGAGCTTGCTCACCCACTAATGTTTCCTCTCCTGAAATGTATGCTTCTCCAATAATAATTGATGATTGTTGTGATTAGTCTTCACCTTGAACCGATTGCCCACCAAGTACTTTCTAAATTTGGCCAAGGCTTGCAACACAGCCAACATCTCCTTATCATAGATGAAGTTGGTCATGGGGTAGAAACTTTCTACTCTCAAAGGCTATGGGGTGGCCCCCTGTGTCAACACGGCCTCCCTCACCCAAAGCATCACGCTAAACTACAAATGGCTGAGTGAAATCATGCAAAGAGAAAATAAAACAGTTGCTCATGACCTTCTTGTGATGCTCAAATGCCTCCTATGCTACCTGCATCCACTCAAAAGCCCGCTTCTTCCACAAGTCTATGAGGGGTGCTACAAGTTGTGAGAATCCTCTCATGAATCTCTTACAGTACGTACAAATTCCTAGGAACCCCCTCAGCTCAGTCACATTCATGGGTGTTGGCCAATCCAAAATGGCCCTAATGTTCTCCTAGTCTCTATCCTCTAGGCCAATCACATGCCCAAGGTACAATATCTCTATCAATCCAAACTCACATTTGGACATCTTCGCATACAGTTGTTGATCCTCTAGTATGCAAAGTACTACCTCCAAATGTTGAATGTGCTCTTCCCACATCCAGTTATAGATGAGTATGTTGTCAAAGAAGAAAAGGAAAAAGCACTGCAACTACCCAAGAAATATGTGGTTCATACAAGATTGAATGTAGCTTGAGCATTGGTTAGCCCGAAGGGCATCACAAAGAACTCAAAATGTTCACAGTGGCAATGAAATGAAATCTTAGGGATGTCCTCCCTCACCCGAATCTGGTGGTACACTGACTGCAGATATATCTTAGAGAAGTATTTCTCTCCTCTAATCTCGTTCATCAACTCATAAATGTGCGGAATAACATACATGTTCTTCAATGTCTTCTTATTGAGGGCCTTTTAGTCAATGCACATGTGGATTTTCCCATCCCTCTTCCTCACCTAGAACACAAAAGAAGCAAAGGGATCGAATTGGGATTGATGTGCTCCAATCTTAGTAGCTCTTGAATGGCCCTCTCAACCTCATCTCAATAGGTTTTGGGATGCTTATACGGGGTCGTGATAGCTACATGCACTCCCTCCTCCAACTCAATAGTGTGTTCAAACCCTCAATTTGGTGGCCTTCTTGGAGGGATATCCTCAAAAACCCTTTGATGCCTCTCTAATAGGGCCTGTATGTCTAGGTGCACTAGCCATGGCTGGGCCCCTATATCTGAAATCCTCAGCTCAACCGCCCATTCTATGTGCCCATGGCATAGATCTACCTCCATCCAGTGTGCTAAAATTGTCTGGGATGTGAAAGAGTGCATCTTCGTCAACAATACTAGCTTCCCATTTGGCCTAATAAAATCCATATATAACTTCTACCAGTCAGTGGTGACCCTCCCCAATGAGTATAACCACTAGACCCCCAACACCACGTTGGTCTCTAGGATATAAACTACAAAAATGTGATCATTAACCAAGTATTTCCCAATCATCACAGTCAACCCAGGAGCATACTTTGTGCATTACATGGTCCAGTCTCCTAGCACCAAAAATAACCCCTCAAATGTCTCTGTGTGGATGCCCCTACACTCCACCATCTAGGAATCAATAAATTTGTGGGTGGCCTCACTGTCTACCTGAACTGAAACTCATTTCCCCTGTACCGTCCCCCTAATATTGAGGGTAAAATACTTTGAAACTCCACGAAGTGAAGCAAGAAATCCCCCCAATGGGGCAAACAATACCCCTCTATGTGGTATTGGTGGTGGTGGTGCTCCCCCTAATGATGGTCCTCACTCATCTTCGATATTTTTTCAAACCTCAAACTCCTCAACCGACTCACTATCCGAATACACCTCAACGTAGTGGGCCTTTCCCTTGGTGCACTTGTGCCTAGGTGCCCAGGGTTCTTGGCACGCAAAGCACAACTTCCTCTTCCTAAGGTCCCTCTAGGTCTCCTCGTCCATCTTACCATGTCCTCCATCCCTCTACGGTGGTATAGTGTCTTTATTTCCCTATGGTGCAGTAGTTATAGTGGGGACAAAGGCTCAAGTCTTGGGCACAACACCAATCATATCTCGGGTCCTAGAGATAGCATCCGTCAAATATGTTGGCTTGTAGGCCCTAACCCAACCATGCAATGGCTCTGCTTGCCACTCCACAAATAGAATGAGCAACTGAGCCTCTAAAATGTTATTCACCATCACTGCTAGTCCCTAAAACTCCATAATGTATGCCTTTCTACTCCCATTTTGCCTCAAATGAGCTAACTCTTGAAATGTAACTTTGGGAATTTCCTCTCAAACCTCTCCAATAGCCTCTAGGTGAAATCTGTGTAGGAAGTGATGTGAATATGTCCCAACATGATTAGCCCATGATACCACCACTCTTAGGCATCCCCTTCTAAATCAAGGGTAGAAAATCGAATAGCATCAGTCTCCCGCATAGAGTTCAGTTGGAAGTATGTATCTAGTTCTGAGCCCAAGCCCTGGAATCCAATTATAGCATCCAATTTTTCCAGTGAAAGAACTCTAGTGAAGTTAACAATAATTATTGTTATGTCTTCTACTTAATTCGGTGTAATAAATTTTTAAAATAGTACTCTTGTGGGTATAGAAAAGGGCCTTTGGAAATATGTTGGAGCTTATAATTCCATTTTTCAATTTTCCCTTCCTTTTTTTTGAAGGGATAATTAGTGCTTTAGATTTCAAAAATATGTTGAGCCCTCTTGCTCTTTGCCATATGGGTAAAGCCACACATTTTTTATATTAATATAAAACATAATTGTGACAATGAAAAAATGTGTAGTAATGTTGCAGACCTCAATTTAGGACCAACAATAGAACACTGATAGAGCTCATAGAGGTATCTGGAACCTGAATCCTTAAAAGAACTTGGTCCTGAAGTCATATTGTTGTATGAAAGTAACAAAACTTATGTTCCCCAAGGACATCTAGGAATTAGGTTGATGCACGAACTCAAAACTCCATTTTTTTTGGAAACATTGAATTAACCAAGACATTGATAAATTCACATGACACAAAGGTATGACACAAAGCTTGCCACAAGTTGCACCCATATTTAAAGATCCTATAATGGATTCGTGAAATAAGGAGGCCTATGATAAATACACAAAGGTTGTGGAGAAATTTTCTTTCATATTGCTCAGTGCTCAAACTCATACTCAAAGTCGCGATTGCTGGCTGAGTATTTCAATTCCACGTTTGACGACCACACTTTGTTTCCGAAGTTGAATCATTACCACCATGCCTTGTGCCATAGTTGGATTTGCCTTAGTCCACAGAAAAACATGGGGGCACTCATTGCACTTTGTCAAGATGAGGTTGGATGGCCGCAAATGAGGTTAAAGGATGGAAAAGCGATTGGAGTTAATAATGAAGATTGTGATTATAGCTCATTCTCAAAGTGTTTCCCTTTAGATTTGATTTGGTGAGAACCTATAAGTCAACCTTTCAAAGCATGATGAAGGAAAAATTATGATATAAATTAGTTCAGCCACCAGTAGTATCATGTTTAAAACTTATGTATTGAAGAAGGAAGCCACAATTCATATCAATTTTGAAGGGATAAAATAGTTACGATTCTTTGACTTCTAAAATTTAGAAAAAAAAAATCATATTTTCTTTTCTATCAGAGAGATGTTTAGTCCCATTTTTTTTGTTGTACCCAAAATTTTTCATCTCATGTTGTATCTGTATACAAATTCAACCTTGGTTACTATGTCTTCAACATGGCATCATCATAATGGAAGTGATCTCATTCAAGCCTTGTCCTTTAATTTGTAATCTCTATTGAGGCGACTGAAAATTCTCTAATCCATAGACATTTTTCCAACTAAAGGTTTGAAATTATTTTGATTTCTTTTTCTGCTATAGATGAAACTTGCTATCAAACACCTTGCTACAACAAAATATTTTCTTCCAGTACCATCGTTATATTCTTAAAATTTTTGAAGCCCCTAAACTTCTTATATTCACATACAATTTCCCTTCACCATTTTAATAGCCTTACTCGAGTCTCTTTTTTGGATTTCATAAGCATGCTTTCCATGTCTTTGTTTAAACAAATATTCCACATGAGCACTAGAAATTGGATACATTTTTCAAGATTTTTCGTAAATGAACAAACAACCAATAATTACCAACTTTGTATGGTTGTAAATAAATCCCCATCCAAACTTCTTTCCCTTCTGTATTTTGAGGCTCCATCAAACTTAAGCTTGAAGAAGCCTCTAAATATTCTCATTAGTATAATAACCCTTTAAATTGGGGTTTCTTGAGATCTATCCTTCAATACTAAATGGTGCATTTCTTGATATTTTTCTTTCAATACTCAATGTTTCATTTCCAAAAAGAATTTTAGCAACACTGCTCCATTTCAATTTTCAAGCCTCAATGCCAGATTATTTTTTCTGGAAGCCTCATGAGAGGTAGAAGGAAAGCACAATGGAAGGGTTTTATCTACCCGAATATTTATTTGGCACATAGAAGTAAGAGGATGTGAGCAATGAATAGAAATATTTCTGTATCCAAATTGTTAGGAAGGTACACTTACTAGTACATGAATGATATCCTACTACATACTGTACATAAATCTAGGTCATAATAATGAAATGTATAAACCAACTTAATTTGTTGATATTGAGCAAGAATGAGGCAATAGAAGGATTACAAACTTGGATTATATATTATTCTTCCAGCTAAAGAATAGTAATCCAAAATATGCATTGATCAGTTTTCAAACATTACTTCCATTCCAATCAAGTTCATCCCATGCCTTTCTAAGACGGTGGGTAAACTCTACATTCCAAAATGGTCATAATGTAGACAAACTTTTGTCACTTATTTTAATTTTTTCGTATCCTTTCTCCCCAATATACTTCAATGAGTTTCGGTTCAACATAGCAACCAGTATTGTAAAATCAGTGAAATTGAAACCTCACATTTCAAGTCTCTCCAGTTTTAATAATCCATTTGAAAGCTCAAGGAGATCTTAGTCATATTCTCCATAAAACCTAAGATAATACACATTCCTTTTGCATTCTTTTTCCCAATATAACCAAGTCTTGTATATGTAAATTTCCTAGGCCTTAAGTAAAAGTCAAATCTGTTCAACTTTCCACACCCATGTAATAGATACATGAATCGATTATCAAGTGGCAAATGAGAGATTTGTTATTTTTTACCAAATAAAACAAAACAGAGGTCCCTAATATTTTTTGCAACATTTTTTAATGGTCATCAATTCGAAGTTGTGTATGTTTGTAACATAAAAATAAATAAAAATCTCTAAATTGAGGCAACCTTGGCTATGGTAGAAATCCCTCTATGAAAAACTAAACTTTTCTCACCATCTTCAACTTCTTCTTCTCCATGATCTACTCTCTTTATGCTTAACCTTTGTATAAAACAACAACTTTTAACTCTTTGTTTCCATTTCCACTTCTTATATCTTGAACTTCAAGAACAGTGCACAAACTATGTAACTCATAATTATTTTCTATGTTCAAATATGTCAACTATAATAAGCATTTTTTTTGGGCTATTTTACTGCAGTTGGTAATATAAACTAATTTGAGATTGTCGCTATGTCTAGTATATCCACTATTATCAACATCAATCAATAATAGTTTAAGATTAACATTCTTACAGTAGCCAAATGATTTTCATATTCAGTGTCTCCATATTTTTCAACTCTTGTGGAAGTGCATTGCAACAAGGGCAACTAATATTATTTATCCCGATGGAAATTGTTTTCTAAAATCTTTTTAGGTCTCTTCCGTTTCTAGCATAAATTTGCTTGTGGTTTGGCCATTAGTTTACATATATATGATACCTTGATATCAGTGTTCACCATATATATTGAATCTCTCCTCTAGTAGTATTACTCACTTGATTTGGGAACAAGTTTTCTTAAAAAAATTTCCTTATGGGTTCTCGTTGGGCATCTATTATCATTTGGAGGTGACGGGAATATTTCTATGGATGCTCCAAACGATATGTGTGGTCACGTATACTCCTATGTGGTCCTCAAATGATCCTTAATTTTTTTTTATAAGAATCTAAAATTATGAGCAGGGATTATTTCTGGGATACGATTAGCATTACTGGCCACATACTCATTTTTTTCTGTGCTATGGCTCTATCCTTTTGTTGGGCCACATTTTTGCACATAAATTGAGCATGTTATAGTTACAGGAAACATGACTCCATTTGTGGATGAATCCATGTGGCTCTGTAATTTAACTACCTTCTACCTAAGCTTTGGACCAGCTTAGGATTTATTCAATACCCATGGCTTGGGATTCTGACATCAAAATCCTTCAAATAAGCTCCATTGGATAGTTCAAAAAAAATTTTAACATGTCTGAAGTATTTTGACGATTGAAGTTGCTTGACTCCTTCCAAAGTTCATTAGAATTCTTGAAAATCTGAAGTTGTGTGTAAGGGTATTGTTCCAGCATGATTCAACCCCAATAAATTCCTTGTGTAATGCTCACAAGATGTATCTCCTTGCAAATAAATTTGGCATTAAGAATTACCGGGACTAAAATCTATTACAGACCTGAGACAATTTGTGGAGGCAGTTTATTCCTGGAAAAAACTAGAGCACCATTTGAGGTATGTTTAAATATAGACCTGAAGCATGGGTGACCTATGTTGAGGCCTAATCAGATAGTACAAAAATCAACTCTTTGAAGACCATTCCATGGGAAAATCTGTGGTATTACAATAATTATTTTTCACTATACCTAGCAAAAATTTAAAGATTGTAGCAGATTGAATATTGAAAATCTATCCTAAATTGAAGCAATGGGCATTGGAGAATCCCTTTTCTATGAAGTGACATGTTAAGGACAAAATTATTACAACCACAACAATCCTTGAGATTTTATTAGTGACGCATTTTATTTTTCGAGAAGATTCAGTTGCCAAACAAGCAAAGGGTTGTAGAGGAAAGAAGTATTTTTGACTAAAATAGTGATCAAGCATTGTTTTAAGCAACAGAAATCAGATTGACCAAGTGCACAAGAGTGTAAGAAGTAAGAACATTTGTTTTCTTACAGTGCCCATTTGAAATTACTCTTTGAGAGTCTGAACTTCTCATGATGAGCTTTATATGATTGGAAGAGAATGACATCATATAAGACAGAGCAAGAATCTGAGATAAAGGTTGGTAGAAATCTTGTAGACAGTGATGGCATGATGACAGTAATATGGAGATAAGATAGCGACTCTATTGTTGACTTAAATACAATGACGTTGGAGCATGGCAAGGCAAGGCAGTGACATGTTAACATTTTGACTATGTTGACTGAGGAATAATGTCTAGTATGACAGTAGGGCTTTGTCAATATTATGTGTGATAATAATTTTCAGAGAGTGAATGTGAATGACAGGATGAGAAGCTAGGAAACAGATTAGAATACAAACTTTAGATATCGTAAAGAAAACGGAATGATAAATATAGTAGAGAACTGTGCCTGAAGTATAAAATCATATAACAAAAAAAAAGTGCACTCAGACTCTTTCCATATAAGTGGGTATGTCTATATCCTGATCTCTAAAGGGATACAAAGAAAAGAAGTGAATCAAATAAGAAATGTTTTTCTGTCATTATGATTCTATCCAATACTTCATTTGCAAGCTCCACCAAGGAAAGGAGATGGCAGAAGTTATTAAGCCTGAGCTACAGTTGATGATAGTCTTCTAGAAGTTCAAAGGGAGTAGAAGTATTTCAGAAAACTGGGAAAAGTTATATATCAACTCCTCTTCATATAGAAATAGTTGAAAGAGTTAATACCTCCTCTTTCCCATTCATTACTTTAAGAAAAATGTCCATGTAATTAGGACTAGTAACCAGTTTTAGATATCTCATTGGGCAAGATCTCTTTTCAATATTTTGAGGGAGCTATAATTCAGGGGGAGCTGATGTTTTCTTTAGCTTTAAGCAAAATTTGTTGATACAGACATTTTGTAGGTACTCTGAGGTATGCTATCAAAATTTCTAAAGCACAAGTATGATGAATATTAAATCTATAATTCATCTTAATTTATAAGACTGAATTCTAGAAGCTTCGTTTAGGTTGTACATGAAAATCTGTTAGCCATGTACTTTGGCTAGGCGTATGAGATATAGATTAAATAACTCGCTACAAAAAATATAGTCTTGAATAGAGCCAAGGGGATTTTCCAATTGACAATACCAAGTTAATATGTTTCATTGATCCCATATACCAAAGAATGACCACATTGACCACTCAAAACACAATCTCTACATTCTTGTGCCTATAGGCATATTACCACAAATATTATAACCTTATTATACATGATAGTAGGAAACCAAGCACTCTCAAGGCACAAGATTCAAAAAGGTAATTGAATATACAAAATAGACAATACCAAGTTAATATGTTTCATTGATCCCATAGACCAAAGAATGGCCATTCATTGACCACATTGACCACTCAAAACACACTCTCTACATTCTTGTGCCAATAGGTATATTACCACAAATATTATAACCTTATTATACGTGATAGTAGGTAGCCAAGCACTCTCAAGGCAGAAGATTAAAATAGGTAATTCAATATACAAAATAGATAAGAACATACTTGGTAGAAGATAATAGAAACCCATGAGGCATGAGATTCAAATCATAGGAATCAAAGCTATAATCATACTTTCATGGGAATTATAGTAGCTACCTAAACACCCCTGAAGCATCAACTCCAAATGATAACTCATCTAGTGAAATAATATTCATAATAAATGAATAAATGAGAAAATAGTTGAAATAAATCATCTAAGCACCTCTCAGGCATGGCATCAACATAATAGGAATTTCTTCTATAATCATATTTTCTTGTGTTTGGTCCTAGTTACCCAGGCATCCTTGAGGAATGAGATTCAAATGAATTCTTATCTACCTTAACACATTCAAACTAAGAATAGCATAATAATAGTAGGTGTTGGCACTGAGATAATACACAATGTAATCAGTGCTCAAGGATGAGTTGTTTGATCATAAACAAAACATAAAAGGGGTTGTAGGTACCCACTACCATTTGTATAGAGAATGTGCAGTGCAAAGCTAATACAGTGTAAACAGAGCACCATAAAATTAAAATATATGTGAATGTTGTACCGATATCTAATATTTGTGAATAGAGACTACAAAACGAAGCAATTCTGGGTTGGTCCCTGTAATTTACACAATATACAAATAATGAATTTAAACTAGTGATCTGCAATTGAAATATGGGCTAGATTCCAGCCAACGATGCTATGTAATTTATTTCAATGCTCTGGGTGTCAAACAAAATTAAATCATTGTACTAGAACTAATTAATGCAAGAACTAATCAATCATATGGAAATAATTTTCACAATGCACACAACAATTAATCCCATAGATAATGTTAGCTCTTGAAATGTCACCGGAAATCAAATGCATTTTTCTGCAATATTTTAAATGTGTCATCATCATACTATCCCTGCTCCACATCCTCTCAGCTTTTGTTCAAGAAGTGTTGCAAAATGTGTCATCGGTCTTTGCCCTCTTTTGGTTTTGTAAGCCTATCATTTTCATGTTTCACCCGGGGAAGAAAGGGGTAAAAGTTTATATGTCTAAAAGATTGGCTTGTGGGTTTGATATATTTCACCAGTATGTTGTAAAGATATCATGCAAGTAATTTTATGTTTCATTGTTTGATCACTCTTATTATGAAGAAAAAGTGCAAGGATCCTCCAATGTGGGAGCTTAAATTCAGTACAATGGCCACTATTTCTCCTCTCCAATAAGCTTTTTCTGGCCACAGACTTGTCGATGGAGTGTAGAGACACACAAAAGGAATTTTGGGATAGAATTATGAGAGATAAATATATGTGCTATGCTGTTGTCAAATTCTACTAAAATGTGGAGAAAATACTAAAGTCATTTCTTGAAAATGAAAGCGGCTATGGGCTGAAAAATTGTTTCGTGATGTAAATGATAGTATACAAGATCAATCTGTTCTTTTCAATTTCCAAATAAATAAGTTGCCTCTTCTACTATCAATAATAAAATCACTGGTAGGTCTTCTAGTACATGAAGAGACACCTTATCTAGCAAAGGGGGCTATGAAAGCTATGCAAGATCTTTATGATGTAGTCACTCATGATATCTTGTCTCCCAATCTAAGATAGAATTACGACACCTGGGGAATTCTAATAAAAGAAAGGATTAAAGGATGTCTCTTCTCATATATGGAATGGTCTAAAGTTCTTGAAATTAAGGAACAGATCAATAGGTTTCACTTTCTTCTTACTATCAAGGACTATGCTGTGAATATCCAAAAACAACATTGAGGCAATATTTCAGTTAGAATTTTTTACAAATTCATTTTTCATGAAAATGGAACCAGAAAATACTGTACGAGAGGTGATTCCTTTTGGTGTCTTTACTCCATACTACAGTGAGACAGTAACATACAACATGTCTGAATTATGGAAGGAAAATGAAGACAAAATTTCTATTCTTTTTATGTTCAAAATTTTTTCCCAGATGAATCAAATTTTTTTTTAGAAAGTACTGGTCGAGATGAAACTACATTAGACTCAGACCTTTAGGAGAGTTCTAGTGATCTCTTGGAGTTTGGCTTATGGGCTTCATATCGTGGCCAAACATTAGCAAGAAATTGTTCGAGGTGTGATGTACTACAGAAAAGATCTTATGCTACAAAGTTATGTGGAGAAGCAAGTCTTTGGGAACATTGAGGATGGTATGTATGGAGTTGATTTTAAAAACACATATGGATATGAGCTATCTTGTGAAATGCAAGCTCCAGGAGATTTAAAATTTACCTATGTTGTGACATGTCAAATTTATGGGCAACCGAAGCAAAAACGAGCTGTAGAAGCTGTTGATATTGCCATTCTAGTGCAAAAGACCTGGTCAAAGGGATGCTTGAACACAATCATAAGAAACATCATACAACTGTTGATGTTTTAAGCCATCCATTAATGAGAGAAGATGGTGAGGCACCTGACAAATCACTTGATAGTGTTGTATTAGTTAGGATGAAGAAATTCAGGGCAACGAACAAGCTTAAAAATGTTGCTCTGAAGGTGATTTCTGAATGTCTATTAGAAGAGGAAATAAAGGGTTTGAAGGATATGTTCAAGAGTACTGGCACTAATAATAGTGGGACAGTCAAAGTTGATGAAATGAAGAAAGTCCCAGATTCATAGCAGCAAGCAGGGTTTCATTTTTGGGAGGTTTTTCTGCAGTTTGACCAGTCGTCTTCTGAGGTAGTTTCCCAGTAAATGAGGATGAATTTTAAAAATAAAATGCAAGTTTTTCCAAGCATGGGCCAAGCAAAAATAACCTCTTTCATGTTTCCTACAGGTGTGACAGATTGAAAGAATCAAATGCATCTTTGACGTCTATTTTTAGGACGTGAGAACTTTCTTGTTTAACACATATTTAAAAATTACATCTCCTATGTAAATAGAGATGAATCTCAAGAAAACAAGAGAGTTTTTTTCTCATAAAAAGTTGATATACAGAAAAATCCTCCAAATTTTACACATCTATCGTAATTTAGGAGATACAAACTCATAATTTCAGCCCTAGTTTTCAGTAGTTTGGTCCATTTTTCATGGAAAATAGTTCCAAAATTAAATGTAACTACTAATATTTTTGGAAATTTGGATTGATTCGACCCCTTGAGCCTGGGGAAAAATTATTTCCTATATATTGTTGTAATTTTAATGTGTAAGGGTTTGATTTTGGTAAATTGTAGCAATGTTCTGAGCTCCTCGAGCTGTTGTAATCCTTTTCCTGAAATTTCAATAAAATTGGGTTTTGCAAGTTTGGATTCAACCTGCAAAGATTCCTGTGACGTATTGGTTCGTGTTTGTTTTCTCTATGTATGTATTTATTTATTTTCCAATTATTTCATATCTATTTATATTTTATATTGAGAAATGTCCGAGAATTCATCCTCAGAATGCTCTGATTTATGCCTTCTAACATCTGTCTATAAAGTTTTCTGCATGGTTTCAAGGTATGTTGGAAATATGTTGCAATATGTTTTCCTTAATGGAAACCTACTTGATGAATTTGTTCTTTATGGAAACCTACTTGATGATTTTCCTTTTGATAAGAAACCTATGTGTTAAAGATGTAAAAATCATGTTTCTACAGATCAGGTCAGATGTGACAGAGAAAGGAATTCCAGTAAGTGCCATAGAAATGAAATAGGAAATATTTCTCAATGCATACGCTAATTTTGTAAAGGAAACCCACGTATGGATGAATTGTATACGTTAACTTTATGTAGGAAACCTGCATATACATTCATAATTAGTATATACGCAGTTTTTATGAAGAGAAGTTGTGTATACACATGGATATGAACGATACAAGCTGTGTATGCATTTTTCCCTCTAAAATTATGATACCAAGGGGCATTACCATGGTATTAGCCCATAGTAATGAGCGATGTATTGTCTATTTGATTTCGTCCAAGAATACTATCAGCAGTAGTGTGGTATTGTCTCATGGTATTGGTAAAGGCTAAATCTATATAAGGAGAAGAAGATCATAGTGCAAAGTGTGCATGAGTAAGGGTTTTGACTGAATAATTTTCTCTAAGGGATATCTGCATGGGATGAACTCTATTTTAATTGATAGATCTAAATCAATAATGCACCCATGGATATAATGATGGTTCAGGATCTCTAGATCTAAAATGACTATGCTCTTGTGTGATCCATTAAAGAGATGATTAGATCTATGACCTGGCACAAGTTTGCTAAATTCAAGTGAATAAATTTGGGTAAGTTTTATGGATCTGGTTCATTCTGTAAAGTTTATATTTATAGATATATACTCTAGTTTGTCTTAGTAAATATGCGTATACATGCAGGTTCAGTGAAGCGAAGTACCGTACGCATTTTAAGTTGATGAATGTTCAGGGTTGAGTTTGTATCTACATATTTATTCTGAAGTCTGGGTTATTTATGAGTTCTGGTTACAGCGGTCACACTATTATGATTGAAGTATTGGGTAAATTTTATGGTTGTTGATGTTTATGAAGAATTGTGTAGATTTTGTTTGATCCTGTATGAAAATTGATGAAACGTGGTCTGCAGTAGTTCTGAGGGTTGAAGCCTTCAGTATGGAGGTATAATTTTCATACCATTAAATGATGGTGTTCTGATCGGGGGGTTGAAGCTCCCTTCTAGTAGTGGTTGGTAAATGAGATTAGGTGGTTGTAGCTCCCTTCCAGTAGCAGCTGGAAAACAAGAGAAGGTTGTAGCCTTCTGCAGGTAGATGCATGCGTACTAATATGAGTCTACATCATTACAATATTTTAAATAGTTTTTGATATAATAGATATTGAAGACAGAGATGACAACAACGGTGGTTTTCTCTCGAATTGGGTTTCCACCTTAAACATTGGTGTTCATGCGTGTTTCTCTTGTGTGATGATTTATACTGTTGTTACTGCACATAATTACATATTATCTAATAGATGCTTGACTGGTAAATAGACTTAAATATTGTTCCTAAAAAAATTTTAATCTGCAAAATTATATTAGTATATGCTAGTTTATTTTGTTATATGCATGTGTATACGTGAGTTGGGTTCATCAAAGCCACGTATGGAATTTTGTAAGGAAAAATTTAAAATATTTTCAGTAAGCTCTAAATACTGATTCATCCCCCCTCTTAGTATTTTTCATAACAACTGGTATCATAGCGGGTTATTCTGAAGAAGCCTAATCACTAGAAGAAAGATCAGCTAAGATGAGCAATACAGATGGGACAACATCTATCAGGCCTCCTCTCTTCAATGGAAACAATTTAGTCTTCTGGAAGACAAGGACAAGATCCTATCTTCAGTCTCTTGGAGAATATGTATGGGCTATAGTTCAAGGAGGTTATCAATATCTAGCATCAGTTCCAACAGATGCAGCAGAAAGAAAAAAATATGAAACCAATGCAAAGGTGGTCAATGCATTATTGGGAAGTATGAATAAATCTGAATTTATCAAAGTCATGCAGTTAAATACAACAAAGGAGATATGGGACAAAACCATTCTAAGCTATGAAGGTGATACCAAGGTAAACAGTGCTAAACTCAAAACTCTCAGAATTCAATATGAAAATCTCAGGATGCATAATGAGGAAATCATTGCTAGTTTCTTTTTACGTCTATATGATATTATATATCGTATGAGAAATCTGGGTGAAACCATATCTGACACTACTCAGGTAGAAAAGGTTTTAATATCTCTAACTCCCAAATTTGAATCAAAAGTGTCGGCTATTGAAGAGAAGCAGGATCTGCAAACTATTACTATTGTTCAACTTCATGGTATTTTGAATGCTTTTGAAATGAGAAAAGGAGGTCCATATGAAGTCAAAGAAGTTGTCTTTAGAGTTGCTGCAAAAGGAAAAGAAGTAGAATAACAAGAAGAATCAGGGTACATTTCAAAAGAAGATGAGATAATTTTTTTTAAAAAGTGACAACTTGGCACTGGAAGATTCAGAGGTAAGCTTCCTTTTAAATGTTTTTCTTGTGGAAGAGTTGGTCATTATGTTTCTCAATGTCCACATAAATGAAAACATGAAAAAGGAAAGGAAGTGGCAAAAGTAAATAAGAATCTATTTATCAATAGAAAAATGTATTATACTCATGAAGATAGTGATGGGCTATCAAATAGTGAAGAAGCAGAATATGATAAAGATATTAGACTACTCATGGCTTTTTAAGAAGATTCTAGTGATGTTAATGATACTTTTATGGATGCAATATAATAAAATGATTTTCCTGAAGAGATTAATCAGCTCAAAATATGTTTGGAAGAAAACAAAATTTCCATAGATACTCTAAAGAATCAGCTTATAGAAAAGGAGAAGCACAATGAGAAACTAGAATGTGAAATAGTAAGTCTAAGAAAGGAAATTGAGAAGGAGAAAGCTTTAAATCTTAGATTTTCTAAAGGAACTGAAACCTTATATGAAATGATCAAGGTTTAACTCTCTCCTTTTGTGAAGGCAGGTCTTGGATATATTGGAGAATACTCTTAGTATTCAGCACCAAGCTATCTAAATGTAGCTGAAGCGAGCCTACAACATTCTGTCACTCAGCCAGAAAACAAATAAACTACATAGGTAAAGCATGACCACTTCAATACAAAGAACAATATCAGGAATATCAAACAAAGAAACACCAATCTGCAGGTAAACACAAATAGAAGGTTTCATGATCGTAGAAATTTCTTCTTTAATGGGAAATGTTTCTCAGGTCATAATTTTGGTGATAAATTTGTTCAATGTGTTGCATACAAACCCATCATGAACATAGATGAAAGAAAAAAAATAAATGAGACTGGAATAAAGAAGAATACTTATAACAAGTTTTCCCCTCTTCAAAATGAAATTGAATGTGGTTATTGCAATAATTTTGGTCGTGGAGAATCTGAATGTAGGAGCAAACTCCAATAAAAGAGCATGTACCTTCAAATTCCAAGGTATGGAGAAAGAAGGACTTAAAGGTTGAGAATTGTGGCATAGCCTTATTTGTAGAAGGGGAATAAAATTAATGGTACATTAATATTAGATGCTCAAAACACATGATAGGTAATAGAAATAAACTCCTCACATACAATGCTCTAGAAAGAGGAAAGAATGTTATGTTTAGAAATGATACTCCGGTTGTCATTAAAGGAAGAGGTTATGTTTTTCTAAAATAAAAGGTAAAAGATAAAAAAATTATGTATGTGGATGGATTACAACATAACCTGTTAAGTTTGAGTCAAATGTGTCATCAAGGAAATGAAGTTGTCTTTAGTTCAAAATAATGTGTGGTACGTGTACTTAACACAAGAAAAACAGTCTAGAACACCAAGCAATCTGTATGCATTGAAAAGTTGCAAAGAACAATGTTACTTGGGTAAATATTCAGAAAATTGGTTATGGCACAGAAGATTTGGACATTTGAGTTTCTCTCAAATTAGAAAATCTAGAAGACTCAAAGCAGTCTGTGATCTTCCCCGCATCACTCTGCCTAAAAGTACCATATGAAAATCTTGCCAATTCGGTAAGCAAACCAGAGTACAATTCAATGCCAAATAAGGATAAACAAGTAAACCTCTTGAACTCATACATACTAACTTATGTGGACCTATGAGGAAAAAGTCACCCCGTGGAGAACAATACTATATTCTACTTATTGATGACTTCTCTAGAATGTATTGGATTAGCTTACCAAAACACAAAGATGAAGCATTTGAAAATTTTTAGATCTTCAAATCTCTGGTTGAAAATTAATTAGATCTAAAAATCAAATGTCTTAGATCTGACCATGGAGAAGAATATATATCACATGAATTATTTTATTTCTGTGAACAACATGGCATAAAAATATAGTTTCCTATAGCTAAAACCCCACGACAAAATGGTGTGGCAGAAAGAATGAATAGAATAGTTCAACAAATGGCTCGTGCTATGCTTGATGATTTTGGAACACCTGATACCTTTTGGGGAGAAGAAACACATACCGCAGTAAATATTCTTAATAAGGCGCATGCCAATGTGAAGAGTGATAAAACTCCTTATGAGCTATGGTATGGTAACCTTCCAACTGTAAAGCATTTTAGAGTTTTTGGAAGAAAATTCTTTATCAAGAAAAATGATGAAAAACTTGGTAAATTTGGACCAAGAGCAGATGAAGGAATATTTCTTGGCTACTCTTCAAGAAGTAAAGCATATAAGTGTAACAATAAAAGACTTAGGAAGATTGTTGAATGTATTGATGTTGTAATTGATGAGTCTCTCTCAGCTCCAAAAAGGGAAATACCAATAACAAATGAAGATTAAGGTGACGAATATCTTCCTGCATCAAATAACAACAATATAGAAGGTGAACCTAATGAAGCACTAGAAGAAGATCTATCTCAAAAGGCTCCATCCACGTATGTTCAAAAGAATCATCTAGAATCTCAAATTTTGGGAGAAAAGGGATGAGGTGTCCAAAAAAGGAGAAATCTTGTAGGATCTCCTAGTTATCTAGCATTTATATCCACTATTGAACCACAGAATTTCAATCAAGCTAGAAAAGATGAATTTTGGATTCAAGCCATGAATGAATAACTTGATCAGATTGAAAAGAATGATACTTTGGAATTCCTTCCAAGACCTCATGATAAAAATGTTATTGGAACAAAATGGATATTTAAAGACAAGTTAAATGAAAATGGAGATGTTATTAGAAACAAATCTAGACTTGTTTGTAAAAGCTATGCTCAACAAGAAGGTATAGAATTTGAAGAAACATTTGCTCCTATAACTAGACTTGAAGCCATAAGAATGTTTCTTTCCTTTTCAAGCTTTCAACAATTCAAAGTTTATCAAATGGATGTTAAATCTACTTTTCTAAATGGTGATCTAGAAGAAAAAGTTTATATAGAACAACCAGAAGGATTAATTTTTGGAAATTATGAAAAAAAATTGCAAACTTAAAAAAAACTTTATATGGTCTCAAACAAGCTTACTATTGTCTTGACAAATATCTTCATCAACAAGGTTTTTCAAAGGGATCTTCTGATAGCAACTTATAAACAAAAATTGAAAATGATAAACTATTTATAGTAGTTGTATATGTTTATGAAATCATTTTTGGGAGTAATGAAGAGACCATGAGCCATGAATTCTCTTATGTTATGTAGCAATAATTTGAAATGTATTTAGTTGGGGAACTAACATTTTTTCTTGGCTTACAAGTGCAACAAGCAACACATGCATATTTTTATCACAAGAAAATTATCTTAAGAAAATTCTAAAGAAGTATGGGATGGAATACTACAAACCTGTAAGTACACCAATGATAACTGGGTATAACCTCAGTTATCATGATGATTCTCCCACGGTCAATCAATCAAAATACAAATCCATGATTGGAAGTTTGCTTTATCTAACTGGGACAAGACGTGGAATTATGCATGCAGTTGGGATTGTTGGATGATTTAAAGCTAATCCAAAAGATTCACACCTTCGGGCTCTAAAAAGAATATTCAAATATCTACAAGGAACTCAAGACTTTGGTCTATGGTATCCAAAGAAAGCTAATCTCACTCTTCATGCTTACATAGATGTCGATTGGGCTGGAAATGTTGATGATTGAAAAAGCACTAGTGGTGGTACATTCTATATGGGGCCCCGATTGGTATCTTGGTTTAGCAAGAAGAAAATATCTATTGCCATATATACAGCAGAAGCAGAATATGTGGCTGCCGCATCATGTTGTACAAAACTACTTTGGATGATGCAAATTTTACAAGACATTCAAATCAAATGTTCACCTCCCATCTCCATTTTGTGTGATAATACAAGTTCCATTAGTATCTCAAAGAATCTTGTTATGCATTCCAATACTAAGCACATTCCTATCAAGTACCACTTCCTACGTGAACATGTGCTTGAACAAAATGTTAAATTGGAGTATGTTCCCTCCAAAGAACAAGTTGCTGATATATTTACTAAACCTCTTCCCAGGGAAGCATTTTAATATCTTAGATAGAATCCAGGAGTTGTCTTTGTGTCTCTGATCAAATCTACCTAATTTCAGAAGATTAAATTTGATACACAGGTTTCATAAAGGAGAATCGCATATATACATGAGTTTCAGTGCATAGAACAGTGTATGGGTTTTGCTGATAGAATTTCTCTGGATCAGCGTTTCAAAATAGTTGTGGTGCTACTGGGTAATCTCTGTTGTTGTTTCGGTATTCATCTTTCTATATCATTCACTGATATTTTTCTCCTTAATGACGATTCTTTAATGATTTGGTTGTTAAAGATGTTCAAGATGCACAAGATAAGGGCGAGCACTTGTCTTGTGGAAAAGGATGCATTGTTGGCATTCTGATTGGTTGTTGTTTTATGATCTCATGTTTGAGTCTTTGGTTTTGGTCAAAAATAGTCATATCTGTAATTTGATGAAAAGGTCATGTTGAGACCTATGATGTAAAATTTCTATATTCAGTCATGTAAGGACTTATTCAAATTTGTAAACCCACTTGGTTGGGAAGTTGAGTCAAATTTGTAATTACAGTTGGTTGGATCACTAATGTAAGTATGAGTCCTTGGTGATAGGAAAGGTCATACTCAGTTGAGTCATGTACTTCATTGAAAAACGGTTTGAAGATCCAGCATGAACTCAGGGGGAGCATGGTAAAATGAGTACACATCAGATCTTCAAAGCTCATCTTTCTACAAGGGAAGAGAAACCTTGTTTCAGTTTTGATCCATCCTTTTGCATTGATGTCAAAGGGGGAGAGTATTTTGGTGTTTGAATAATAGTTATGATTAATGTACTTATTTATTGTGATGATCAAACACCATCATGGTTGCCATCAAGTCCAAAGGTGGATATTCTTAGCAATATGTTGCAATATGTTGTCCTTGATAGCAACCTACTTGATGAAGTTGTTCCTGATGGAAACCTACTTGATGAGTTCCATTTTGATAAGCAACCTATGTGTTAAAGATGTAAAAATGATGTTTCTATAGATCAGTTCAGATGTGACAGAGAAATTAATTCCAGTAAGTGCCACAAAAATGAAATAGGAAATATTTCTCAATGTATATGCTACTTTTGTGAAGGCGACCTGCGTATGGATGCAAAGTATAAGTTAATTTTGTGGAGGCAACCGACGTATACATTCAGAATTAGTATATACGTAGTTTTTATGAAAAGAAGTTGCATATACACACAGATACGAACGATCCAAGTCATGTATGCCTTTTGCACTCATGATACGAAGGGGCATTACCATTTTATTAGCCCACAAAATTGAGCGATGAATTTTCTATTTGATTTCGTCCAAGAATACCATCAGTAGTAGTGTGTTTTTGACCCATGGTATTGGTAAAGGCTAAATCTATATAAGGAGAGGAAGATCATAGTGCAAAGTGTGCATGAGTAAGGGTTTTGACTGAATAATTTTCTCTAAGGGATATCTGCATGGGATGAACTCTATTTTAATTGATAGATCTAAATCTATGATGCACCCATGAATACAATGATGGTTCATGATCTCTAGATCTAAAATGACTATGCTCTTGTGTGATCCATTGAAGAGAATAAATCTGGGTAATTTTTATGGATCTCGTTCATTCTACAAAGTTTATATTTCAATATCTATACGCTAGTTATTCTTAATAAAAATGCATATACATGAAGGTTCAGTGAAGAGAAGTGGCTTATGCATTTTAAGTTGATGAATGTTCAGGGTTGAGTTTGTATCTGCATATTTATTCTAAAGTCTGGGTTATTTCTGAGTTCTGGTTACAATGGTAACACTATTCTGATTGAAGTATTGCATAAATTTTATGGTTGTTGATGTTTAAAAAGAGTTGTGTAGCTGTTGTTTGATCCAGTATGAAAATTGATGAAATGTGGTCTGAAGTAGTTCTAACGATTGAAGCCTTCAGTACGAAAGTAGGAGCTTCCTACCAGTAAAATATGGTGCTATGATCAGGGGGTTGAAGCTCCCTTCCAATAGTGGTTGGTACACAAGATTAGGGGGTTGTAGCTCCCTTCTAGTATCAGCTGGAAAAAAAGAGAAGGTTGTAGCCTTTTGTAGGTAGATTCCTACGTACTGATATGAGTCTGCATCATTGCGATATTGTAAACAGTTTTCCATATAATAAATAATGAAGACAGAGAGGACGTCAGCGGTGGTTTTCTCCCGAATTGGGTTTCCACCTTAAATATTGGTGTGCATGTGTGTTTCTCTTGTGCGATGATTTATACTGCTGTTACTGCACATAATTATTGATTATCTAATAGATGCTTGACTGGTAAACTGACTTAAATATTGTTCTTGAAAAGTTTTTAATCTATAAAATTATATCAGTATACGTTAGTTTCTTTTATTATATGCACGTGTATACACGAGTTGGGTTCATCAAAGCCACTTATGGAATTCTATAAAGAAAAAATTAAAATATTTTTAGTAAGCTATAAATACTGATTCACCTTCCCTCTCAGTATTTTTCCTAACAAGGTATTCTATAACAGAGACCTTGATGCCCCACTGAATGTTTCTCTTTCCATTCCACTACAACAACAACCCATTGATTTTGGAAGAGTCCATATTTTTATCTTGCCTCTGTTCATGAATTCCAAAGTGGATTTCCCATATTTCTTTTCATTTCAGACCTCTTGACTCCATGCCCAATGGATCTTTTGGCTTGTGTTGCAAGAAACTAGGTTCAATCATTTTACTTTTTAAATCTGTAATCTAGCTGCCTCAGCCAAATAGAGGTAAGGTATAGTATTTGATCCAGAAAGAGCCTTCTCTTAGGTTGGAAGTGGCTACTTACCAACCAAGAAGTGGTTTGAGGTTACCTCATTCAAATACCATTCTCAGTCTTAGGCGGTTGTTGGGAATAATGGATTACATAATTTTCCCTAGAAAAAACGCAATGGAAAATCTCGAGCACAAATGGCTTTACTCAGGATTTATTCTCAGTGTCTGAATTACAAGGGTGTTTCGGCTCTTTGGAGGACTGCAGATCAGTGTCATCACACTCTTTTCAGACTCATGAGTCTTGCCAAATCACCATTGTAAAAAAGTTACTCCTGCAGACTCTTATATAACACTCCCCACTCCCCCAGACTCCTCTAAAACTCCTCAAGACTGTTAGATGGATGGAAAAATTAGAGGAGTAGAAATATCATCAACTTTATTATGGATTTCCCTAAAGGAACATTTTTCTTGTAATCCATCGATGCATCCTCACATGTAAAGGATGCAAATATGATATATTTATCTTTAGATGATGTTGTGGAAGAAGTTAAATTTAAAGATATTATCTAGGTAATCATAAATGATATTCTATTGTAAAGAATATGGAGCTCACTAAATGATATACTATTGCAAATAAAATGGAGCTCAAGTCAGTGTAAGGATTTTCTCCCTCCATTTCTATTCATGGTTGAATTGATAAGGAAACCCCTCTAATCCTAATTGAACATCTTTTAAGAGGAGAAAGTGAAGGTACAAGAAATTATATGTACTTGGCCAATTTGATACAATGAAAGCTAAAGAACAAGAGTTTATAAGGCTGAAGTATGATATATCTGAAGTAGACCCCTTCAAATATCTCCTCCCATGAAAGGTTTAACCCCTCAATCACAAGGAAACACTGCAAAGGAACCACTAGAACATCTGCTGAAGCTTCCTTAAAAAATAATGCATTCCCTAGTCGGAAGAGCACTAGGAATGACGGTAAATTTATGGCCTAATGCCAAGGATCTGAAATGTGCCCAAGAACTATCCAAACATATCTCCCAATAGAAGGAAGCCTTCCTCCTATGAGAAAATAGCTTAGAAAGTGGGGTTCTAACCCCTCCACTTATGCACCCTGCAACACAGCACAATAACCTGCAGAAACTGTGATGTTGAATAAGTTGTAGCTTGGCATAAAACCCTGAATTTGGAAATGAATACAATACTCTTCCAACAGGATCCTCGAGGAAATAGGTTGGATTCCCACTCGGGAACACCAGGTGCTAAACAACACAGCTACCCTGCTAAATAGCAAGAGGAAGCAATACTCTAAGCACACCAATCTCAAAATATTCTAAAACATAAACTCAAATGGCTGCCATCATCCTCCATGAGATCCATCTCCCTCCAAAATTGTATTATTCTCTAATTGATCTCTACTCCTCCTTATCAGCGTTGTTGACTTGATCAAAGTTGTCTAAATCAACATGATCCAAACCCTGTTCACACTTGGAGGAGATTTATTCAGCTGCTAAAAAGGTCTCCTTTGACACTTGAAGTGTTTTTATTGCTTCTCAAGAGACTTATGGGCCTCTGCACCAATTTATTTACCGACCTAGTGATAAAACAACCATAATATTCCATTTAGCTTGGAGGCTAAATTTTTGGAATATTACAATCCTCCCCTCAAAAATTTTTTTTGTCCTCAAGAAACTGTATAAGGAGAGAAAAATTACTCCCCTCCTCCTCTTGTTGCCTCCTCATCAATAGTTCCCACCACTGCTCAAAACAATCTGCAATAAATATTTCCTCCAATACTCCCTCCCAAACATGCAAAACCAAATGGCTCACATCATGAAAATGTGGAAGGTGTAAGTGGAAACCTTCTTGCTATCCAATGGCCTCCTCAAGATAGGAATTATGACAAGAATATGGGATCTCATGACCAATGGGATACTCCCAAACCCATGCTATCATCCAAATGAAATGAGTCATTCTAGGTATCTCGTCAAAAGAATCCTCAACCCCCAGTGTATGCAATGCGTTGGGGCTGCATGGAGAGATTAGATTTTTCCATTCAAGTGGTTTCTCTCTCCACTTATGGTAAGTATAGGGTTGTTTCTAGTCTTGGCCTGAAGTGTCTTGGCCTCCAATATTTACCCAAGTTACCCCACAAAACAAATCAGCCATGAAATGCCTCCTCCAAGAACGCAAATTCTTCAAATGTCTCCTCCCATGTGAAGACAAGAAGTGTGGTGTGACAATCACGGTTTTCCCATTGTTTCTCCTGAAACATACAACATGTAAGGTAGGGAGAACCATACTCCCAGTGGGCATTTCAAACTCATCTAGCACTCTCCCAACAAAGTTCCCCATGAACATAAAAATTTAGCAAAATATGGAAGAAAAACCCAATGAAAGCAAGCTATCATATGGAAACTGGAGAGTGGATCATAGTTCCTCACATGGAACCAGCGCAGTGCATCCCTTTCTTTCATCAAAACAAGTAAGAACAAGTGATCTCCCATCCACTTGTTTGCTGCCACAATCATTCTATAAGATAGAAGCATGAAAGTAGAATGTGGTGTCAATGGTGCACACCAAGAATCATGTGGTATTTGTGCCCACCAAGAATCAGGTAAAAATCTGGCGAAAATGTTCAAAGGAAGATTATGGACAGCATAGACTGTAAAATTTTGTTTTCATTTGAAAATGGGTGGGGCCTGTGGATATTTTGTTGCTCTAAAAGCGGCCGAGTACTACCTCTAGTTTGGCCCTCTTTCTATAATCAGAGCCTGAAGCCATTGGTGTCAAAGATGATTGTGGTTGATACAGCCAAAATGGTGAAAATTCAGTCTGATGGCGCTTTTGTGGACTCTTCTATCTTCGATTGTGAGGATCCAGTGTCGCATGTTCAGTCATTCGTGCACTGTTTTGTGAAAAATTGTTTTCTACCTACAACGCCTTCTTTCTAAGAGATGTTGCGGTTTTTGATGTACGTGTCATGGAGGTTTAGCGATGATGTAAAGTCTTTATTATTTTCAATGCTTTAGATTAAATCGACTCTGATGGGAAACCACTCAACTATGGTTTCTCGATGATTTTTTTGATTGTTGGAAGCATTAGGGGAATTTTGAGCTCTAAGATGGGCTTCCTAAGGAAAGTGTACAATCAAAATTCACTTTATTAGAACCAATCACATTTTAGGGGATGACATCATTCCTAATGGTTGAGGTCGCATTGCTTGAGTTAAAGGTACTTACTTGTCACATTCTTAATGGTGGATAAAATCTCATGGTTAACCATGGTAATACTCTAAGTACTTTTAAAGTCATAAATTAAAGTACTCATAATAAATGTCATTTCACACTTTCTGAATAAAATAACATTATTGTCATTTCATATTTCTTGAAAGAAACAATGCATATACCTATACATTTATTATATTATATTAATTTTATATAGTATATTAATTACATCTTATTATACAATTTAAATAATATAAATTTTAATTAATAACATGTAATATAATTAAGAAATTGTAAATTTATATTTATATTTTAAGTTAATTTATTTATGTACAAAGGACAAGTGCATTATTTGTTCAATGATTATGATTTTTTTTTTAAATCTCATTCTTATTTATAGTCACATCAATGCAATTTTTTTATTAATTTTATTTTGGTACAACTTTTGAATTGAATTTAACTATGGTTACATGGATTGTGGTGCAAAAAGTGAATTGAAAATTCATAAATATTATTTTATTGATTTATCTATTATTTTTTTATTTCCTTAGGAGGCCCATTTTAGACCTCAAAATTCCCCTAATGAGTTACATGGAGGAGGAGTGGCACCCTACCCAAGACAGATCGATATGTATTTTCTGGTCCTCGAGTGAGTGGGAAGCCGATACTTCTAGAACTTCCTGGATGAAAATTGCTTGTCTCCAACATTGAAGCCAAAGTGACCGTCAACTGAGATATGCATCCTTGTTCTGTCATTAAAACATCAGAGAAACTAGAGTGATGAGAATGCCTCGTTCGACCTATGATATCACTTTCCTCTTATTTGATCATTGTTTTGATAGGTCCCGACGAGGTATGGAGCACTAACTTGCCATTTTTTTTAGTAATGGAAGCATCAACTTGATCTCTCTAATCCGTCGTGGAAAGAGGTCATGGCGTCGTGTTGCGGTATGCATGGACGTGTGGAAGGATCGAACAGAGGCCAATTGTTCTTTTCGTTCACATTATGCTTGGTGTAGTTGGAAGTAGCACAAACAGGTTTATTAGTTTAAAGAAATCAGACAATTATGAAGGAAGGACGTACCTCAGTTAAGTCTCTCCCTTGTTTTGGAAGCCTGGCAGTGAGTAGCAGAATCAAGATACACCTGGTATTCCTAAGGTGGATTGTGCCTTGGGAGCTACTGAAAGTAGTTGTTCTTTCATTCAAAGTTTTATTATATAAGTCCAGGTTCTAGTTGGATCGTGACCGAAACACTGGAGTTGTCAATCCAGGTTGAAGGTTGAACGCATTGTCATTAATTAATTCGGTTTTCATATGTATGATATAATGTAGCTTTCGAGATCTAAGCTACCATTCCTTCATTTTAGTATGGCACAACGGAAGTGTGGTGAGCTTCCCGATCCGAGCTAGTGTGAGGAGAATAGCTTGGCAATAGTTCTTCGTTGTTGTAGCCTGACAACCAATGTGAGGAGGCATGTTTGGAAGCCTCTTGTGTCAGTACCAAATGTCCATCGACGATGATGGAGAGCTTAATATGGTGTAATGAGCATGGATTTATTTTGTGTGAGTTTCGTTACTGTGGCAACGTTACTACAATTCTGACCTGTGTGTCGCTGCATGCTCTAAAGAAGAGCTGGTAAGCCTTAATGGCTAGTGGCCCCTTTGTGGTTGGTGTGACATAGTGGCAAATTTGTGGCCGTGGGTGGCTAGAGTGCCTTCATGGCTGTGGTGAGCCTTTGTGGCTCTGATAATCCTTGGTGGCGGACTTGAGCCTTGGTGGTTTGTGGCTAAGGGAGGAGACAGGGTGAAGATGAAACCAAAACCTCCAACATATTTTGTTTGATGAAACAAAATATCTTCGTGAATTATTTTTCTTTCATGTTGAGCCCGATCAACTTAACATGTAAATTCATTCATGTAAATATGGTTAAAAGAATTAGATGTTGTATTCTTGTGACATGTGCGAATCTATGTTGGAATTGGCCATTCCAAGAATAGACAAATTTATTTGCAGGAATAATTTACTACGAGATATGATGAAGACATGAAAATGAAAATGGCATCAAAGGATAATGGTTGGAGCAACATAAGAGATTAGAGGAGGTTGGAAAATCAAGATTGTGTGATTTTGTTAGAATAGACTCAATAGCATGTTATATTACGAGTCACACATTTTAATTGTAAGCAAGTCTAGGATGGTTTTGTAGTGGTCATTGTATGTACCTAGTAACTCCAAGAGTTGGAGTATGTAACGTAAGTATTATAAAGGCATGTATATCCCCATAAAAGTTCATGGTAATCTCAAAACCACTTTGTAATTACAGGTTCATGGTCAGCCGGAAACCATTTTACAGTGTCGGTTTGTGGTGAGCCGGGAACCACGTGTAACAGTGAAGTGGACTAGAAACAGGTATGTTTCAGTGTTTGCCCACTAATGAAGATATTCGGTGAAAGGTCGCCAATGAAGAAATCCAGTGCAAGGTTGTCGATGAAGATATCTGGTGAAAGGTCACTGATGAAGGGATCCGGTAAAAGTTTTATGAAGAGATCTAAGATAGATCTACTACCGGTGAGAGTTCACTGACGAAGGAAGAGTGTTCTGCAGAAGCTAAACTCCTCTAGTTCAGACTCTCTGTCGTGGAGTTGACCAGTGGGATTTATATTAATCCATTCAAACATATTTTTTACATGGTTACGGGTCATCCGATAAAACCCACGTTGGAGGGGGGTCTGTAGATACAGGTACATGTATGCAGTGATAATGGTTGACAGAGCCATGTATGCGAAGGACATCCTACGAGACTGGTGGTTGCAGCTATTGGTACCCATGCCTTCCAGTGAATGGTTGCTCCTTTATATGGACGTTGACATATCCTTTTTCTTATGTTTGACCACAACTAGACTTTGCAGACCAGCATGCCAAAGTAAAAATTGAATATACCAAAGACTCAAAGTACAAAGCCAAAGTAGTGGTGTGTTCTAGCATATGAATGATGTAGTCAAAGTCTATTTATGTTTGTAGAATAGACTCATGACCATGATAGAGTATGCATCACAATTTGTAATTAGAGAAAATCTACATGTCATTTATTTTTTGTACGTGCTGTAACACCTAGAGAGACAGGCATACCCTTTGTTATGTGTTCCCTCCATTAGAGAGTTTTAACACCCTGGAAGAGTGTGTCATGCGGGATGGATACACTTGGGTGGGCCATAGCCATATTGGCTTTAGACTCCATGAGGTGAAATTTTATATCTAGGGGGAGTTTTTCGAGAGGTTGGATGAACCATGTATGTGAAATACTTCCTAATAGACTGGCGGTTGCAGCGGTTGGGAACCCATGCACTTCGGTAGATGGTTGTTTCTTTATATGGACATTGAAAATAGCATGAACAAGATACAAAGTGTAATTACCAAATAGGACCATATGTAGATTTTGAAAATGGATATTGAGATAAGTAGTCATTAAGGGGGTGTGTTGGAATGTATAATTCCTAGTTGTCTTCCATTGTGACTTTCTATGTATAAAGGCTATTCCTATTCCATAGGACTTAGCTAAACCTAAGTTCCTTGTTTAGTGTGTGGTTGAGGTATTCTCTCAACCAACTTATTGTGCATCCAAGATAGCTTCCCTATCGACAATACGTCATGTATATATGTAACTCTATTTGATTAATACAGTGTAGCTTGCATGTAGCTTGCATGCTCAATTTTTATATTTTAAGACAATTTAATTTTAACACATTTAATTTGAGACAACCATTTAAAGACAATACACAAGTTTTATTTTGTCTCAAATTAAAACAATTTACCCAAAAATTGTCCTAAATATTCTCTTCAAACTCCCTTTATATTGTAGTGTGGTGTGTATCCATTTCACATATAATTAAAAATAACTACATTGTTGAAAATATTAAAGTCACCTACCGTGCCTTGGGCAGGAAGAACAAAGTATAGAGGCAGCAGTAGTAGCAGCAACGCATAGTTTTGAGTGCACATCACTCTGTATTTAAGAAGAATGAATTAATGTTTTATGGGTAGCAGCCACAGACAGCAGAGGAGAATTAATTTTGCTATGGGCGAGAAGTTACTTCAGTAGAGAAATGAAGACTTTTGTCTACGGAGGAGCAGTTTTATTTAAAACAGTCAAGTCGGGCGTAAAAGCCCTCAACAACCAAAGGAATGAAATATTGAATGAAACAGGTGGAAGTCACTTATGAAGCGGAAGGACAAGTGGTCCCTACCACTTGAGCGCAAAAGCGCAAGATCGCAAGATTGCAATTTCAGAAGTTCAGAAGACCAAGTGTCTTGTTGATGTGGAAATCTGCGATGTGCGATGTGCACCATCGCACAATCGCATATCGCATATTTCAATGTTGTCATCGCTCTCCACCATCGCAAGTTAGTTTGTTGCGATGTGCGATCGTCGTGCCATCGCAAGATCGCACAATCGCATATCGCAAAGTTGTTCCGCCGCATATATATGTGTTGATCGCAAATGTTGAAAGTTGCGATGTGCGCTCGTCGCACCATCGCAATATCGCAATATCACATTTCCATTGTTCATTTCCGCCATGTGTTATCATAGATATTTGCGATGCGATCCCATCGCACATCACAAATATCGCAAATCGCACTTTTTCCGTTCCGCCATATTGCATATCGCAATACTATCAATTGCGATGGCCGACTACGATGTGGTCCCCACTCGTACGTCGCGCCAATGTTAAAGTTTTATGTGTCCAGCAGCATTTTCCTTTGTATTTTGTTGATTTATTTGTTTTAAATTTTATATAGGTTTTATGGTTTTGTTCCGCCGCGCCATACAAAAGGAAGAAAAGGCCGAGAACAAATGTATTGTAATGTTGTTGTATCGCTGTGTGAAGAGCCCGTAGGCAAGAAAACCACAGTAAGAAGAACTGAGCACTGCTTGTGTGTTCTTGAGAGACAGAGAGAAGTTTTATTTTGTGGAGCACTGCGTCTATAGCAGTCTTACTTTGGTGAATCCCTCCATTGAGGAAGAAATTTGTAACATTTTTTTGTTTTTAAGTTCTGTTATTGAAATAGAAGAAAGAATTTCATGCCATCTCTTTCTGCGATTAAAATTTATGTTTTAAACTTCTCTGTGTTGTAGAGGAGAGTTTGTTCTCTCCACTGTTGTTTGGAATTCCTCAATAATTCCAACATGGTATCGGAGCTAGTTAAGGCTCTTTGAATTTTTCAAAGAAGCTGAAGAAGAAGAAGACTTGTTGCATCGTTTTCTCCAGCAGCGTGAAAAGCTCGAAAGAAGTCACAGTCAGGTATTTCTCAAAGATAAAAGTGCAGTTGTTTATTGTTTAAGGAGTTTGTTCTTTCAGGAAAGGAAAGACAGTTTGTTTAGGTGAAGAGTTCAGTTTAAGAGCAATGGCTGGACCAAGTACTGGAATGAACATTGGAAATGTTCTGCTTCCACAATTTAATGGAAAGAACTATGATTATTGGGCCATTACCATGAGAGCCTCGTTTGTTTCACAAGACTTATGGGAGTTTGTAGAAGATGGTTTTGTTGAACCAGCTGATGAGCAGGATTTTAATGCCTTAACTCAAGCAGAGAAGGAATTACTGAAGAACAATAGAAAGAAGGATGCTAAGGCCCTCTTCTATTTGTATCAAGTAGTAAATGAGAGTGTGTTTCCAAGGATAGCAGCAGCTAAGAGATCCAAGGATGCATGGGAAACTCTAAAAGTAGCCTATCAAGGTATGGAGAAAGTGAAGACAGCAAAACTTCAGTTGCTGAGAAGAGATTTTGAAACTCTTTGCATGAAAGAGTCAGACAGTGTTGACACATTTTTTACACATGTGATTGGGATTGTAAATCAGATAAGATCCCATGGAGAAACTCTTGAAGAAAGAAGGATTGTGGAGAAACTTTTGAGATGCTTACCCTCAAAGTTTGATGTTATTGTTACCACCATAGAAGAGACCAAAGATCTCTCACAGTTCACAGTTGATGAACTTCATGCCTCGTTGATAACTCATGAACAGAGATTGAGCAGAGATGAACATTCATCTCTAGAGCACGCCTTCAAGACCCAGAGGCCTTCAGGAAGAGGAAGAGGTCAAGGTAAAGGAAGAGGAAGAGGCAGAAGCCAAAACAGAGGTGGAAGGAACAACCCTTCACATTCATATGGAAGGAGCAACAGTCAAAGTCAGAGCCATGGCCAAAGCAACAGCCAGCAAGGTGGACATCAACACCAACATGCTCATGGACAAAGGTATGATAAATCCAATGTCGAATGTAATTATTGTAAGAAATATGGGCACTATGCCAATGAATGTAGAAAGAAGCAAAATGACATGAAAAATAAGCAGAATGTTAATGTAGCAAAAGAGGAAAATAACCCAAGTAATGTGCTGTTAGCTTGTAATGTAGCACAAGATAGAGAAGATGATGTTTGGTTCTTAGATTCAGGTTGTAGTAATCATATGACTGGAAACAAAGCAATGTTTGCCAATCTAGATGAAGAAGTAAAATCTGAAGTGACCATAGGGACTGATACTAAAATATCTGTCAAAGGAAAAGGAAGAGTTAGTATTCGAGCAAGAAATGGGGAGCAGAAATTTGTTCCTGCTGTGTATTATGTTCCAGGTCTGAAATGTAATATTTTGAGCATTGGGCAGCTCATAAATAAAGGTTACAATGTAATTTTTAAAGATGATGTGTGCTCCATAAAAGATATTCCTCCAAGCAAGAAAATTATTGCTGAAATCCAAATGACCAGCAATAGAATGTTTCCGCTCAAGCTCAACATTGACTTGAAAGGAAAAGGAAAGAGTATAGCAGTCGTAACACAAGAAGCCTTCCAAAAGAAAGAAAAAGATGAAAATTGGTTATGGCATCTAAGATTTGGACATCTCAATTTCGGAGGATTAAATTTGCTGCACAGAAAAGGAATGGTAAGAGGTTTACCATTGATTGAAAAACCTGAGAGCCTATGTGAAGGCTGCATCTTGGGAAAACAACACAGAGAAAGTTTTCCTTCAGGGAAAAGCATAAGGGAAAAAGCACCCTTAGAAATTATTCACTCAGATTTATGTGGGCAGATGCAGAAAGCATCAGTTTCAGGAAGCAACTATATGCTGACCTTCATAGATGATTTCAAAAGAAAAGTGTGGGTTTATTTCTTGAAATATAAGAGTGAAGTCTTTCAGAAATTTTGCCACTTTAAAGCTCTTGTAGAGAAGCAGAGTGGCCAGTATATTAAAGTTCTCAGAACCAACAGAGGTGGAGAATACATATCAAAGGAGTTTCTACATTTCTGCAGAGAAAACAGCATACACAAGCAGTTTACCACAAGGTACACACTGCAACAGAATGGAGTTGCTGAAAGGAAGAATCGAACCATAATGGAAATGGTTAGAAGTATGCTGAAGGGAAAACATTTGCTGAATGAGTATTGGGCAGAAGAAGCAAACTGTGTTGCGTATATTTTGAATAGATGCCCTACAAAAGCAGTGATGAACAAGGTTCCAGAAGAAGCGTGGAGTGGCAGAAAACAATGAGTCACCCACATGAGAGTTTTTGGATGTGTGGCATATGTACACATTCCAGACAAGTTGAGAAAGAAGTTGGATAGTAAGGGGGAGAAGTGCATTTTCCTTGGATATTGTGAAGATTCCAAAAGATACAGATTGTATAACCCATCCACAAATAAGTTTGTAATAAGCAGAGATGTGCAATTCATTGAAGAGGAAGCATGGGATGGAAGCATTGAGAAAACAGTCAATGTCAAAACCTATTTATCTCATGATGAAGATGAGGAAGATGTAGTTGAAATTAACAACCCATCCGTAGCACAACCTCCACCAGCACAAGGACAGCAAGGGACACCTCAAGCAGCAGTGAGAAAACCCTTGAGAAGAAGTGGGAGTGCATCTCCAAGCACACCACATGGAGCAGAAATGAGTGCTTCATCAAGCACAACTACACCAAGTGAAAGAGGAACAAGGTTCAAAAGCCTTAGAGAAATCTATGAGTAAGGAGAAGCAAACGAAGGTATGAATTCCCTATTTGCTTTGTACTGTCAAGTTGATGATCCTATTCATTTTGAAGATGCTATTAAAGATAGAGGATGGATAGAAGCTATGTATGATGAAATTAAAGTCATAGAGAAGAACAAAACATGGGAGTTGGTTGATCTCCCAGAAGGTAAAGAAGTCATTGGTGTAAAATGGGTCTATAAGACCAAAAGCAATGCTGAAGGAAAGATAGAAAGACACAAGGCCAAACTTGTTGTCAAGGGATACAAGCAGAAGCAAGGAATTGATTATGAAGAAAAATTTTCACCAGTTCCAAGAGTGGAAACAGTAAGAGCAGTGTTGTCCATAGCAGCACAAAAAAAATGGAAAGTATATCAGATGGATGTAAAATCTTCATTTTTAAATGGAATTTTAATGGAAAAGGTATATGTGAAACAACCTCTCGGATATGAGAAGAAAGGCCAAGAGCATAAGGTCTACAAATTGAAGAAAGCTCTTTATGGGCTGAAGCAAGCTCCAAGAACATGGTACAGTAGGATAGATTCCTATCTACTGGAAAATGGATTTGAGAAATGTGAGGGAGAACCCACCCTCTACATCAAAGAAAATGATGGTAAGATGTTGATTGTTGTTTTATATGTTGATGATTTAATTTTTACAGGTAATGATGATTACCTTGTTGAAAATTTTAAAACAGTCATGAAAAATGAATTTGAAATGACTAACATGGGTTTGTTGAGATACTTCTTGGGAATAGAAGTAGAGAAAAATGAGAAAGGGATTTTTATATCCCAAGCAAAGTATGTGAATCAGGTTTTAGAAAGATTTAATATGCAGGAGTGCAAAGCTGCAATTACTCCCACAGTAATGGGATTGAAGTTGAGAAAAGATGACAACAATAAGGATTTTGATCCAAGTTTGTATAAAAGCATAGTTGGCAGCCTCATGTATTTGACTGCAACTAGGCCGGACATTATGCATGCTGTTAGTTTAATTTCCAGATTTATGGAGAAGCCAAAAGAAACACATTGGCAAGCAGCAAAGAGAATTCTGAGGTATGTGAAAGGAACAAAAGGATTTGGTATTTTGTATACAGCTTCAGAAAATTCAGAATTAGTTAGATACACTGACATTGATTGGGCTGGAAGTGTAGATGATAGGAAGAGCACTTCCGGTTATGTTTTTCATATGGATTCAGGAGCCATTTCATGGGCTTCTAAGAAACAGCCTATTGTAGCGTTATCTACAGCAGAGGCAGAATATGTGGCAGCTACAGCAACAGCGTGTCAAGCAGTTTGGATGAGAAGAATGTTGAGAAGTTTGTGCCAAGAACAGGTAAAGGGCACTGTGATTTATAGTGACAATAGCTTAGCTATTTCATTATCAAATAATTATGTGTTTCATAAGAGAACAAAGCACATAGACACAAAATTTCATTATATCAGAGAATTGGTGAACAATGGAGAAATTGTTTTACAACATTGTAAAATAGAGGAACAATATGCAGATATTTTGACAAAGCCATTGGCGCAGAAGACATTCGAATTTTTAAGAAAATGCCTGGGTATGATGGACAACCCAGCAACTGACTTTAAGGGGGAGTGTTGAAAATATTAAAGTCACCTGTCGTGCCTTGGGCAGGAAGAACAAAGTACAGAGGCAGCAGCAGCAGCAGCAGCGCAGAGTTTTGAGTGCACAGCACTCTGTATTTAAGAAGAATGAATTAATGTTTTATGGGCCGTAGCCACAGACAGCAGAGGAGAATTAATTTTGTTATGGGCGAGAAGTTACTTCAGCAGAGAAATGAAGACTTTTGTCTACGGAGGAGCAGTTTTATTTAAAACAGTCAAGTCGGGCGTAAAAGCCCTCAACAACCAAAGGAATGAAATATTGAATGAAACAGGCGGAAGTCACTTATGAAGCGGAAGGACAAGTGGTCCCTACCACTTGAGCGCAAAAGCGCAAGATCGCAAAATCGCAATTTCAGAAGTTCAAAAGACCAAGTGTCTTGTTGATGTGGAAATCTGCGATGTGCGATGTGCGCCATCGCACAATCGCATATCGCATATTTCAATGTTGTCATCACTCTCCGCCATAGCAAGTTAGTTTGTTGCGATGTGCGATCGTCGCGCTATCGCAAGATCGCACAATCTCATATCACAAAGTTGTTCCGCCACGTATATATGTGTTGATCGCAAATGTTGAAAGTTGCGATGTGCACCCGTCGCACCATCGCAATATCGCAATATCGCATTTCCATTGTTCGTTTCCGCCATGTGTTATCGCAGATATTTGCGATGCGATCCCATCGCACATCGCAAATATCGCAAATCGCACTTTTGCCGTTCCGCCATATCGCATATCGCAATACTATCAATTGCGATGGCCGACTACGATGTGGTCCCCACTCGTACGTCGCGCCAATGTTAAATTTTTATGTGTCCAACAACATTTTCCTTTGTATTTTGTTTATTTCTTTGTTTTAAGTTTTATATAGGTTTTATGGTTTTGTTCCGTCGCGCCATATAAAAGGAAGAAAAGGCCGAGAACAAATGTATTGTAATGTTGTTGTATCGCTGTGTGAAGAGCCAGCAGGCAAGAAAACCACAGTAAGAATAACTGAGCACTGCTTGTACGTTCTTGAGAGACATAGAGAAGTTTTATTTTGTGGAGCACTGCATCTGTAGCAGTCTTACTTTGGTGAATCCCTTTATTGAGGAAGAAATTTGTAACAGTTTTTTGTTTTTAAGTTCTGTTATTGAAATAGAAGAAAGCATTTTCATGCCATATTTGTCTGCGATTAAACTTTCTGTTTTAAACTTCTCTTTGTTGTAGAGGAGAGTTTTTTCTCTCCACTGTTGTTTGGAATT
>CM076569.1:894545677-894645537 GCA_034641835.2 Pinus albicaulis
TAGGGTTTATTAATTTCTTGTGTTTTTAATATAGTTCCCTTCGACATATTGATCACTTAGGATTTTAATAATTATCTCTTGGGTTCACCAATTCGTTTGGTTTATAATATTAAACCCTTGAGTTGATTAGTTCTTTTGTATTTTATTATTCATAATTCTGTGGTGTATTAATATTTTGAGTTTAAAATATTAATTCTCAGCGTTTTTTAATTTCTTAGGTTTTTGGGTTTAAAATGTTAATTCTTAAGGTTTCTTAATCTCTTGAGTTTAAAATATTTATTGTGAGGGTTTATTAATTTCTTGGTTATAATATTAATATTTATCCCTTACTTTTATAATATTTTTCCATTAAAAAAAAACATGCCACACTAAGTTTGTAATATGCGGAATATGATATTGTAGAGGCTGCCGAGAGCGTGCTCTACAACCTAGGGTTTCCTGGTGATCCCTACAACGGCGCAGTATGATTCCTCTCTGCCACGATTTTCCGTCTGCCTTCCTCCACGCAATAGTAGCCTGCCGGCATAGTACGCACTACAATGGCTGACCCTCAGGGAGGGGGGCACAAAGCCTTCCCCCTCAGCCGATAAATAACATCAAGCGCAGAAACTGACAAGGCCTTCCGGTCCAGAACAAGTAAACATAGATACAAGAGACTCCCCAATGCAAGATACGACAAACGCTCCCACTGATCAGTCAGACAAGTGCAGTGAAGTACAAGAGGGCGGGATTGGGAAAAAGGAAATGCCCAAGGTTACATCAATGACATGCAAACCCATAGCAGCTGAACGACCCAAGAATTAACTTCCTAACCATAGAATCAATGGACAAATCCAGTACATGAGGGACCATGCTCTCATTGGCAAATTTATTGGATACTGGCCGACTGAAAAAGCTTTTCAAGGATGGATCTTGGCCAAATGGAAACCCAAGGGGCATGTTACCCTGCAGCTAGGACTAAAGGGGTTTTTCACTGCGATATTCATTTGCATCAAAGATCGGAACAAAGTCATGGATGAAGGCCCTTATTTCTTCAACTCCGCCGGTCTGTATTTAAGGGATTGGGTAGAGGGACTTAACACTAACAAGGAGGATTTTAGCTGGGCACCAATTTGGATCCGGATGTACTCACTCCCGCTAGAATACTGGGATGAAGGATCATTGAGAGACATTGGCAAGGGGCTGAGAGAATTCATAAAAATCGCTAAAGAAACGAAGCTGCGCAGATACACCTCCTATGCCCATATTTTTGTCTTCATGCGCCTAGACAAGGCCCTTCCAGATTTGGTAAGTCTCTACCATGATGACTATGAGTGGATTCAACCCTTAGATTTTGAACATGTACCCTTTCGCTGTCGTAAGTGTCATGCACATGGACATATTTTTCGGGACTGCCCTCTAAATGCTAAACCCCAAACCTCTGATCCCTTAGATACACCAGCCCAAGATGGCTTCACCAAGGTAGCTAATCGAAAAAGATCGCATAAAAAACCTTCCTCTGGGAAAAAACCCCTGAAGGACGCCGCCTCCATTCCCTCCACAAGCAACAACTTTGAGGCTCTTGCTAAAACCTTAGAAGACCCACCTCAGAACACTTCGCAAATCCCACCGTTGATCATCTCTACCTCTCCCCCCCTCGGTCTGGATCTACTCCCATTCCCTCACCCCTGACTGACAACACTGGGATTCCTGAGGTGACTCGGAAGGATGCAGATTGGAAACCAAATGGCATGGACGTTGACTACATCCCCAGTTAGCCACTGCAATCTACATTCACCTCAGCAGAAAGCAGTCAGATGCAACATATGGAAGAAGAACCGGAAAGCATTGATTTGGGAGGTCTTGACATTTTTGAACTGGAACAAGCATGTAGAAGGAAAGATTACGACAAGATTGAAGAACATCAAGTTAATACCCTGGAATTCATCATCTCCAGGGCTTACCAACAACAAAAACTGGGCATACAACCGGGTAGTCAATGGGATGGCAGCTGCTTTCCTAAATATTCCAAAAAACGTGGAAGAAAGACAGATCTTCAAAGAACTATCATAATAGGGAAAATCCTGGTGGACTCAAGAAGATATGCTAATTTGACAAGGTACTATAAGCCCACCACTAATAGTGAATCATGAAGCTCACTTCATGGAATTTAAGAGGGCTCAATAGCCTCGGGAAACTCAAAATGATAAAAAACATGATCAAGCAGGAGCAGCCCCAGATCTTCTTCATGCAGGAAACAAAATGTAATAGTCACATGCTTGGTCACATCCTCTCCATAGCTTGGCCAGGTTGTCACTCGGTTGCAGTGGATGCTTCAGGTGCCACTGGGGGACTCGCAATCACCTGGAACACACAAGCCATCACGCTCTCAGAATTTCATGCCTCACATCATATCATACAGGGTACTTTTCATATCATCGGCACCAACATCCATGGACATCTCACCAATGTCTACTTCCCCGAGGAAGCAGGCAACAAAATTGCTCTTGTTGACATAATAGAAGCGCTCAACTTCAATAGACTCCATCCTCTTTGGATCATTGGAGGAGACTTCAACATGATCACCAATATGGAGGAAAAGCAGGGGGGCCAAGCCAAGCTAGAACAGGAAAATAGCCACTTTAAAGACTTTATCCAAAACAATCTGTTAATCGATTTGCAATTCTGCAATGGAGTGCACACCTAAAGCAATCACAGGGCAGTACGGCAACAAATCGCTTCCAAACTGGAAAAAATCCTCATATTAGATAATGCAGTGCATTTAGGAGGCGACATCTCTGCATCAATTCTTCCACTTTCAGGTTCAGACCATTGGCCGATCTCTCTCCATTGGCAAAGCCCAGGCAACTCCACTAGGCACCCTTTCCACTTTGAATATTTTTGGCTCACGCACCCCGCTTTCAACGACCTCATCAGATCCACCTAGACTAACTCCCCCTCGCCAGAGGGATAAAAAATGTATCAGTTTCAATAGAAACTCAAATTCCTGAAATCCCAAATCAAGCGCTGGAATCAAGAGAATTTTGGAAACATCTTCCAGGCACAACAAGATCTAAACAAAGAAATGAGAGAAATCCAGCAACAGATTATCGTAGAGGGCTACAAGGAAGGGACAGTGGGAAAGGAAAAGCACATTCACAATCAATTGGAGGAGAGAAGAAAGTAGGAAGAAATTCTATGGAAGCAAAAATCTAGAATTAGATGGCTAAAAGAAGGAGAAAGAAACACCAAATTCTTCCACAGAACTACAATACAGAGAAGAATGCACAATACCATCTCTTTCATACAAAATCGAGAGGGGGAACGAGTGGAAAGCCATGCAGAGATCGAAAAACAGTTTATCAATCACTTCCAAGAGGTCCATCAAGAACACCAAATTGATAGACGGCCTGCAATAGAAAAGATCACTCAAAATGTGCTGAAACTCATCACAGAAGAACATAAACAACTTCTTCTTTGACCAGTACTGCCTTAGGAGGTGGACCTAGCTATGAACCAGCTCAAGGAGGGCAAAGCTCCTGGTCCGGATGGCTTCACCACTACCTTCTTACACTCTTTCTGGGATCTCATCAGAGAAGAGTTTTAGCAAGTGGTGGAGGAATCACGCACTCTTCATTGGCTTCTGCCATCTTTGAACTCAACTTTCATCGCCCTTATCCCAAAGGAAGAGAACACCAGTACTCCGGAAAAATTCTGTCCAATCGCACTATGCAATGTTATTTATAAGGTGATATCCAAAGTCATTGCTAACAAGTTGAAGTCGTTGTTGCCCCTGCTCATATCACCTGAACAATCTGGATACATTGAAGGATGAAATATATTGGACGGCATTATACTCACTCATGAAATCATACACTCTCTCAAGCACTCCAAACAGGTAGGTATTCTTCTCAAGATTGACCTCTACAAAGATTTTGATAAGTTAAGCTGGATCTATATTCAAAAAATGCTAACAACCTTTGGTTTTTCCCCAATGTGGGTTCGATGGATTCTGAGCTTAATTTACTCTACTTTTTTCTCGATCCACTCTCCCCATTCATTTTTGTTCTAATGGCGGGAGGTCTTGGATACCATATCAAAGATGCCCACCTATCCCATCATCTCAAGGGTCTATCCATTCAAAATTCTCCAGCCATTACTCATCAACAATTTGTCGATGACAACATGCTGTTTGGGCACCCCTCTGTTCAGGAAGCCTCCCTTTTCAAATCTCTTCTGAATGATTTCTCTAATGCCTCAGGGATGAGTATAAACACGACCAAATCGCAGATATTCTTTTTTCACACCCCCCTTGTTACTCAACATGCCATTGCCCGCATTCTGGGCTTCTCCACAGCCTCCTTACCCTCCAAATACCTTGGTGCTCCTTTAATAGACTCTTCCATCAACCACACCTCTTGGAGTATGCTCCCGGAGAAACTTGAATCTCGTCTCACCCTATGGACTCATAAAACTCTGAACATAGCTAGCAGATTAGTGCTAATCAAAGTTGTGTTACAAGCAATGCCTCTCTATCTTTTCTCTATCTTGGCAGTGCTTAAATGGGTCCTGAAAAAAATAAAATCTCTACAACACAATTTTCTTTGGGGTGCAACAGGCACAAATCTCAAATGGGCTTTGGAAAAATGCTCCACAGCATGCCAGCCAAAAGAAAAAGGGGGCATAGGTCTAAGAGATCCTCAGCACAACAATGCAATAATGGGTGCAAAAATATGGTGGCAATGGCTCTCTTCTCCCAACAAGCCATGGGCAGCCATCTGGACTGCGAAGTATGCCAATCATAGAGCAACAGAAGAGATAATTATATTCACTCCCACTAAAAAGGGATCACTAATATGGAACACTGCCAGACAACACTACGTGCTCATTCAACAACACAGCTTCTGGGAAATAAGGAACGGAAGCACTACTCGGTTCTAGATGGATGCTTGGCACCAACTACCAAAGCTCAACAGCATCTATATTCTGCCTCATAGCTAAGAGTGGGAGGAGAAAAAACAGGATCCGTCCAGCAAAAATGGACTCCGGAGACAGACCAGGGCTACAGACAATGGAAGCAGATCGATAGGCTAATCAAGAATGTAGACAACTAGGTTAAGGAGGTCATGGGGCGTGAGCTCCAGAATCGACGTATTAGATCTTCCAAAGGCAGGGACATCCTAAGATGGGGATATACCCCAAAAGGATCCTTCACCACCAAAGAGGCTTACAAAATTATATCCAATTATCCAATGCCCCTGGACTCTATCTGGAGTAGAATCTGGTCACCGGGTACTTGGCCCAAAGTCTCTCTTTTCCTTTGGCTTGTGGGGCACCGGCAAATCCTCACTTGGGATAATCTTCAGAAATGAAACTTTCATGGGCCCTCCCTTTGTCCCAATTGCAACTCTCAGGAGGAAAATCTCCAACACCTCCTGAACTCTTGCCCTCTAGCCAACCAACTGTGCGAGAAGGCTAGATTCCGTTGTCAAAATAATTGCAGAGTGTCCGACGATATAATCAACTCCATTCGACATTGGCACCAAAACCCTTATAAAAGCGATATACTCAACCAATTATGGAGAATGATTCACAGTCTTCTCCTCTGGACAATATGGCAAGAAAGAAACAAGCGCATATTCAAAGATCAAAGCACTCATTTAGACATCATATGGGGCAACCTTTGTCTCAATCTCAAAGAGACCTTGGCACTTCAAACTTGGCATCCGAAAGATTTCCCCACTCTTGCAAATGAGAAAACCATATGGGAGAATTGGAACATACAACTTCCACAAGGTACGCACCATCATAGATCTTCAGAAGGCCATAACATCAGAAAGCTCTCTCGGACCCCCCCTCCAAAGTGTACTTTCAAACTCAATTTTGATGGAGCTTTAAAAGGAAATCCTGGCAAAGCAGGATTTTGTGGCATATTTATAGATCATGAGGGTTTGCCTCTCCTAATCTTCTTCAGAAAAATTGGATGGGACACAAAAAACTCGGCTGAATTGGAGGGCCTCTGGCAAGGTCTACTCCTTTCCCAGCATCATGGCTTCCAACCTCTGGAGATCGAAGGTGATTCCCTAATCCTCATCAACATGGCCAATCAACTCCTCAATGGGACACCTGCGCACAAAATTGCTAACAGCAGGAGACTCGAAGCCAAATTGGATGCTATTGAATAATGACTCCACACCAATCGTGCCATCATATTCCATCACGTTAAATGGGAAGGTAATAAGGTCGCTGATATACTTGCCAATTTGGGGGTTGAAAATGGGCACACTCTTCTCACTGTAGCTCTAGACATAATTCAGAATCATGATAAAAAACAGGAGTGCAAAATACTTATCCAAACTGATGCACCTCTCCCGGATGCGGGTGTACAGACTGGCGTTTAACTTGATGGGACAGGGGTGCGGCGAGGTGGGATGACACTTGCCTACCTAGGACATGGAGGATATTCGGCCACTATTCGATGGATCCTTGCATTTAAGTTTCGCAGAGTTCAAAGAAATGATTTCAATGGGTTCAAGATTTCATATCATACCCACCGCTCTGGTTTCTGCCTTCGCATGCTCCTGCATGCTGGAGACCTCGGCTCACTTCAATGTTTCAGTTATGATGGGGGTTTTTCGATGCGTGAGAGGGGAGGATAAATTGTAGCGTGGCGATGGGCTTTCTATGGAGTTGCTTCAGTCACACCGCACCCATTTCTATCTGGCCTCTGGCCTCAATTCTGGTATCAAACTGTATGGTGTTGGTTCTATCATTCCTGTTGCCTCTCGCTGCCTGGAGGGGGAAGACATTTTCGAGCCTCGCTCTAGACCTTTAGCGGAGCCACCTCCGTTGGACCTTTGGCACTTCACTCTGGCCTCTGGCTTCCTTTCGAATTGTTCTTACCCTGCCATCGTTGTTGCTCGGCCACAATTTGTCTCTCCTATGCCTCATCTGCGCCACAGACTACGGAGCCGCAGAGGCGGCACCAGGGGTCTCCCTTCGAGCGTGCCTTCCAACCCTTCTTCTGACTCGCCATCTCTCTCCAGCGGTTTGTTGGCTGGCCATTACCCTTGAACCCAGAGTGGGAGAGGGTGTTTTCTTGATTCCCACCATGGTTTGGGCTCCCCTGCTCCCCGACCTCTAGCCACCTTGCCTCCACCCACAACTGGCTCTGCGCACTTCACCTTCAAAATCGCTCTGAATCGCCCAAGGATTATGGCTCTCTTTACAGTGGTCTTCCATGAGGAAGCCCAAAGGGGGGAGTCTAGCGCTCATATGATGGGCCTTGGTTCGGACTTTGCCCAGACTTTGAACCTTCAGGTAGGGATTTGCAGTGCGTCGATGCAGGTTCTAGAGGCTCAAGCTTGTAGCATTCCTGATGTTGTGATGACGCCAGTTGATCCAGGTCCCTCAGATTCCGAAGCTGCTCTTGCCAGAGATTTTCTTGCTTCAGGTTGGTGTCGTATTGTTGAAGAACCTCCAGATGACTAGTCTGCTTTCTATGGTGCTATTATCTTACCTGGCGGCCCATACAATTGGGCATGTTTCTGTTCAAACTGTTATGTGGAATTTTGGCTTATTTTTGTTCATTTTTGGATTCATGAAAACTCTGCAACATCAGGAAGATCATAACTGGCTCCCCTGCGTGGGTTTTGGCAAACTTTTCCAGATTGGTCTCCTTGTCATTGGGAAGTCTCCTTACGTGTTTTTCATGATAATTCTGCCTTCTCCAGGGCAGTATTTTTGACTACGGTCACGATGTAATTTTACTCCCTTGTTAATAGATTAATCTTATTTAGAAAAAAAAAAAAAATTTCCATTAACTTTATTAATTTCTTACGATTATAATATTAAACGTTTCGATTTTTGTTCCTTAACTTTATAATATTAATAATTCCATTCGTTTATAATATTAAACCGTTGGGTTTTCTGGATGCGGATGCCACCCGAATGTGATGGGACACTCGTCCCTTACCGCCTCCCGAGGCTGTCGTTTTGGGCTGGCCATCTGGCCTCCCACATGTGCATTTATGAGGGCATTCAATATGCCACCCCGCGATGCATTAATGCCATCATCTAGAACCGTTGACGACTAAGAATTTCACCTGGTTTACACCGGCTTTTGGTATGGATATTGGTCTCTCATATGGCGATTTCTCTATCTGCACCACCATTGCGCTACGCCGAAGTTCTTGTCCACCCGCCTGCGCTGAGCCTAGTGCTCGAACACAGACAGGCAGATGATGTGAGCTTCTTTGCTGCTTGGAGACAGTTCCTGAGTTCCACTATTCACATATCAAGCTCTGTTGCTCGAACTCTCTATTCACCTCTTCCAGCCCTCCATTATCACTTCTCCTCTATCCTTTCCATCAGCCTCTACCTCTCGCCATGCCTAGAATGTGCCATCACATGTGATGTCACCATGGCTCTAGTCATGGTCGTGTCATACACCCTCGGTCCTCTCCCAGTTCGGACTCCTCCTCTGATGATTTCCTCTGCGACCACCTTCCGAAAACTAGAAGTCATAGAGGCAAGCCTCGCTCCACTGACTTCGCTCATCCATTTGTGCATTCTCTGCCTCCTCATGTGCTCTCCTCCATGCCTCAAGTCGACCCTTCTAATGCTCCTCCCGTTCCCCCTCCGCCCTCCTCCACAACCCTGTGCCAAACCTCCCAGCGAGCGGAGTTCAGATTTGATTGTTTTTTTGAAAGGCCGGTCCTTATGGCATATGCCACGGTCACCATCTGTGAAGAGTCTTCTTGACCTGCTCCCCCTTCGATCACTATCCCTGGTCCCTCTGTCCCATTCCATAGCCCTAGTGCTCCTAACCCTGCTTCTGTTGAAAACACCAAGGTCTCCTTGGCTCAATTGAACATTGCCCGTGACGTTTTAATGCAGGTTCAAACAATGAAAGGTGAGGAAAAAGGCAAAGATCTTCCCTCAACTGATGAAGGAAGAAGCAGCGATGAGTACAAATGCAGAATTGTGGAAGAACCGCCTTCTCCAACTAATGATCAGTAGTTTGAAAATCCCTCGGAGGTTTTTGTTTCTTATGCACAATGTTTCTAGGTTCATTATGGCTTTTTTTTTCATTCACCCTCTGCTTGCAGAGTGGTTAGTTTTACTATCTGCATTTTTTTTAAACTACTTGGATGAAAGGCTAGTTTCCCCTATGAGGGCGGCAACTCTTAATTTTCAGGGACTAGTTTCCCCTCTGTGGGTAGTCCAAAATCTTGTTTTTCACAGCAGTCAAGCCCTGCGCTCAGGCTCTCTCAGCTGAGGTAGTGACAGTTTTGTACTTTTATGTTACATATTAATAGATTTAGCATTACTCAGAAAAAAAAAATATTAAACCCTTGGGTTTATTAGTTTTTTTGGTTTTTAATATTAATAATCCATTGGGTTTATTAATCTCTTGACTTTAAAATATTAATTCTTAGGGTTTATTAATTTCTTATTTTTTTTACTTTAAAGTATTAATTCTTAAGTTTTATTAATCTCTTGTATTCTTAATAGTGATCCCTTGGCCTTATTGATCCCTTAGGTTTTTAATATTTATCCTTTGGGTTCACCAATTCCTTTGGTTTATAATATTAAACCATTGGGTTTATTAGTTCTTTTGGTTCATAATATTAATAATCCCTTGGGTTTGTTAATCTCTTGTGTTTAAAACATTGATTTTTAGACTTTATTAATTTCTTAGCTTTTTGAGTTTAAAATATTAATTCTTAGGGTTTATTAATCTCTTGTGTTTTTAATATTGATCCGTTGGCTTTACTGATCCCTTAGTTTTTTAATATGTATCCCTTATGTTCACTGATTCCTTTTATAATATTAAAACCTTGGGTTTATTAGTTATTTTTGTTTATAATATTAAAATATCACTTCTTTTGGTTTATTAATTTATTGTTTTATTGTATTAATATTTATACTTGGATTTCATAATGTTTTTAGCTTAATTTTACTAATTCCTTGGGTTTATAATATTATAATCTTGCATTTATCTCTTCCTTAACTAAATATTAAAAGGGGGAATATTTATAATTATTATAAGAAAGAGCGGAGAGGGTGGAAAAATATATATGGTCAAGTAAATAAATAAATAAATATATATATATATATATATATAAGGGGGCTAGAGAATAAAAAAAAAGGAAAACACTACACGGGGCTGAGTCATTTTGAGAGGGCCCGAGTCACTTAGATTCCACCCAACATCTCTATTGAAATGTTTAGGATGACTCTCAATTTCAACAGCCTCTCTCAGCTTTCTATGATGGAAGTGATCCACCCTAGCAATGACCTTGGAGTCTTCAATGCATACATGGTGACACGATTTCCCAACATGCTCCGCAAGAGAGAAGTGCGGGATCGACTGTGCCTATGCAACATGCTAGTGGATTCTCTTGTTTTAAATATAACTATTAATATATTATAAACTTTTTATGTAACAATTGCATATTATATTAATATATAAAATAATGTTAAAATAATAAGTATAATTATATAAATATACAATACAATGAGTATTATTAACTATATAGTATTATTAACCATAAATAGTATTTTTTTAACAAAATACATTTTATTATTAACCTGGTGGATGGCGGATATAAGCCTATTGGCCTATGTCAACCACATTGGTTAATGTGGTTGTAAATCTATTTCATATACACCTATTTAATATTTATATTAATGAGAAAAAACAATTCAAAATAAAAATAGCTTTTTTTATTACATTTAGCCATATCTGTAAAAACCACTGTATATGTTACAATTCAAAATTGTATAACTACGTTGAAAACTTTTTTAAGTTATTAAAATTAACCAATTTTACAAATTATATTGTTAACATAGAAAATATTTAATACATTTATAAATTATTTCTTTTATATATTCTCAAAAAATTTACTTAATCTAATTTTGTTTTAGGAATATTGCTTCTGTCATCCATAAATTGTGAAAAAAATCTTTCTTGGATGTGATTTTTACCAAAAGATTTTTTTCACAATCTAATTTTGTGTTTATTTTTATTATAAAAGTTTAGTAAATATTAATAAAGAAAAAATAAATAAATAAATAAATTATACGACTTTAAAACAAATTTAAAAAAAACACTCCAAAACATTTTCTAGTTATTTATTTATTTATTTTTATAACATCTTAAACTAATAATCAAATTTATCTATTCCAATCTAAAACAAGATATGTTGCCATCCAAAACATAAATATATACCTACTGTTTGAAATGTTTCATCCACTCCCTTACCTATTAAGAGGCTTTGTATATTTTAATGGCCACCAAAACTAAAAGTCAAAGCATTAGTGCCAAAATAGTTGATAGAAAAACTATCAATCATAACTGAGTGGTCAACTAGTCAGCAGATAAACATTATTTGTTGCAATCCAAAATGAATAAATATACACACATGATTTGAAATGCTTCATCCACTCCATTACATATTAAAAATCAATTGCTCCTTAATGTGTGGGAATAAATCGTATTCGTTAGAAGCTTTGTATACTTTAATGGCCACTAAATCTAAAAGTCAAAGCATCTTCTAATACTGCCAGATTAATTGATTAGACTCGTACCAAACTCAATCTAAAAGTCAAAGCATCTTCTAACACTCGTACCAAACTTTTCGTTGCGCTATCCATTTACTGGATGTGCTGTATCCCTATCAGCAGTGTCAATATCTGACTAATGTTAAATAGGTACCACGTAGTATTCAATTCCTCGAATAAAAAATTCAGATTCATTAAATCATTCTATTGTTTTATAATAATGGTTTGCCACGGGCACTATTTCACATTTTTCTTGGTTTGCCGCGGGCACTGACGTTCTTAATCAAGTCGCAGGAAGAGTTCTATTTAAAGATCTGGATCCTCGGCAACTCCATCCTGTCGCAACTCTTTGGTGTTTGTAACATCCTCTTATAGCTGAAATAGAAGCAGACTTAGTAGCTTAGAAATTCATAGGTGGAGTAGAACTTTGGATATGACGAACCCGGTTAGATGGGGTATTGCAATTTTCTGCCTTACGTTGCTGGCGACTGTGACACTCGTTCAACATGCAATGGCTGATTACAGTTTTACAAGTTTGATGACCGTTACTAGAAAAGGTTAGATGTTTATTCATATTAACGTTGGATATATGGATATATTAATATGAAGAGTAGTCTAATGGAAATGATTTTTTTAAGGTTTGTTTTTTTTTATGGTTGGGTTAATTTTAAACCAAATATTGTAGAAATTTTTAAAATTTGAGTTTTAAATGTTTAATCTATAGAATTTTAATTAGGTAAGGGTTAGTTTTTCTAATGATTAAATTTAATTATGTATTTAATAATATATTTTAAATAACAAAAAGTCTTAACCTTGTCTTCTTTTTGGAAATTGTAAAGTAACATACATTCATTTTGTCTAAATTGTACTGTAAAATAAATTGATTTTGGCCAGATATTTGACTGAACCATAATATTATATACAAAATATTTAAATACACCTTAATATTATATACAAAATATTTAGATGCATAATCATAATCATGATGCTGGAAATGTTAATATTATATTTAAGAATTTAGGCTAGTGTAATCTTCATTTATTTAATAAATTTAAATTTGGCCAATTTTCTAACTTAGATATATATGGCTATCCATAAAACTGTATAAAAAACAGAATCATTAAATAATATTCTATATTGTATGCCTATATCAAATATAAATATAAAATATGATATTTAATAATATCTATATATGACATATAAATGTAAATTGTATGATATATAGATGTAAAATTTGATATATTTTTATATGATTTCATTTTATATTGGTTTTTAGCTTTTGCTTCAAATTCGCTTATAATGTACACTATCTTTTATCATATTAAACGATATGAAGATATAAATTCATATACAGATTGGGTGAAAACTGAAATAATTTATTGTTGCTTTTAAGTCCAAAATCTGATTTATACGAAATCCTTAGCGGTTGTCTTGTAATACATCACTGACACACATGGAAAGAGAACAGTGGTGACCTGTTAGTAACAGGCTCAATTATCAATCCTTTACATAATTCTTAGTCCTCGTTTTGATACAAACGCATAACGCGTTACATGATGTTTTTTTTTCACATTTTTAAGCTTTTCAATATTTTGAGTTATTGATATGCAAATGGAAGCAGGAATCACATGGCGGATAATGGTATCCGTGAAACAGCACCATGAAAGAATTGATGATGATGTTGTTACGTGCTGGACTGGTGATCAACAACTCCGTGAGGTTTGTATTGAATGGAATGAACAAATAATCCTGACTTTCTCAATTTCCCACTTTCTCCGATGTAGTTAATTGACATCCTGTGAACATTTTATCGATCAGCGTAGGTCCAATCAAGGTCATACTCTCAGCCAAGTTGAAGTAGGCGCAACTGAGAGCAGAAATAGAGGATCCAGTGTATCATTTACAAAAAGAAAGGTGAACGACGAATTTGACTCAAAAAGATCGATTCCTGGCGGACCTGATGCTCAACACCGTGACAACAACGGAAAATAATGGGCTTATAATATATAATGCCTCTGATAGTTAAGAATACGTATTTATGAACATGTGTTTCTGTTTTTTAGAAAAGGTTACAGACTCAAGTCCAGATAAGTACACTATGTGTATCTTTTTCGACTTGAAAAGAGAAATGGCTGAGCAGATGTTACATTTTCCAGCATAATCACTGAATGAATTTTGAATGTTCAAGTATGATTTAGCTTCATTATTTAAGGTTTAAGGGATATGTGAGATTGTGTTTACAACCCAATTTTTAAATTATCAATTATGATGAATATGATATTGTAAGTTTTTATTTTTTTAATGAAAAGTTGAAAAAAAAGTAACCAAAATATTAGCAGTAAAAAGGACAAACCCACTTATTAGATTCTAATCAAACGACTCTATATATTGGACAATGTTAAATGGGCTTGATGATTTCTTAATGAGAAGGTTGAATAAACCACCACACTGTAATTGTGGTGAGGATTCTTATTTATAATTAAAGAGAGATAATTACATACTAATTTCATATCAATTAGCGAGAAATTTACATAATTTACTCCTAGAATTAAGGGACAGTGCTGTCATGAATGTCAGGCCTTAATTTCTGTATGGCAGGCCTTTGATGAAGACAAATTATCCTCAACACCCCCCGCAAGCTGAGCGTCGGATTGGAATGAACGTGAAGCTTGGATCGGAAAAATTCAAAAAGGGGTCGAGGAACACTTTTTGTGAAGATGTCCGCAACCTGTAGATGAGAGGGCACATATTGCGTGTGAAGTTTGCCAGCGACAACAAGTTCGCGAAGAAAATGATAGTCTAATGCAACATGCTTGGCTCGCTTGTGAGAAACTGGATTGGAGCTCAAAAAAATAGCACTCTTGTTGTCGCATAAGAGAAGAGGCCGTTGTGGAATGAGAACCTGGAGGTCACGAAGGAGATGCGTAAGCCAAATAAGTTCGGCAGCAGTGTTTGCAAGAGCACGATATTCAAATTCACAACTGGAACGTAGGTTGCTTCTTAGCACTCCAAGAGACCAAATTGTCACCGAGATAAATAGAGTAGCCAGAGGTAGAGCGGCGAGTGTCTGGACAGCCTGCCCAGTCAGCATCAGAGTAAGCAAATAGAGCACCAGGAGTAGCAGATGAGCGAAATGTAAGGCCAAAATGGAGGGTGCCCTTGACATAGCGAAGAATACGCTTAACAGCAAGAAAGTGATCTTCAGTTGGAGCATGCAAAAATTGACTAACAGAGTTGACAGCATGAGCAATGTCTAGGCGCGTGATGGTCAAGTATTGTAGTGCTCCAACGAGAGACCTGTAAAGAGAGGGATCAGAAAACAGAGGGCCATCAGCGGACAAGTGTTGGGAGACAACCATGGGAGTATGGACAGGTTTACTGTCAAGTAACTGAGCGCGAGTAAGAATATCCCGTGCATATTTCAGCTGACTGAGAAAGAGACCTTCTGCAGTTGGCGAAGCTTCAAGGCCAAGAAAGTAACTGAGAGGACCCAAATCTTTAGTGGTGAACACAGAATTGAGTTTACAAATAAAGCTGTCAAGAAGAGAGGTGTTGTTGCCAGTAACAATAATGTCATCAACATAAAGAAGCAAATAGATAATGTCAGATTGCTTATGAAAGACAAATAGAGAAGGGTCAGCGCGGCTGCAATAGAAACCAAGTTGAATAAGAAAAGAGCTGAAGCGCTGGAACCAGGAACGAGGAGCTTGCTTGAGACCATATAGAGCTTTCTTTAACAGACATACATGATTAGGAAAGCGAGGATCAATGTACCCAGGCGGCTGTTCCATATAAACATTTTCAGTGAGAGTGCCATTGAGGAACGCATTCTTGACGTCAAGTTGACGAATAGGCCACTTGTTGGTAATAGCAAGAGAAAGCACAACACGGACAGTAGTGGCCTTGATAACAGGACTAAAGGTGTCGGTGTAATCAAGACTAGGTACCTGGGTATATCCTTTGGCAACAAGGCGAGCTTTGAATTGCTCAATGGATCCATCAGGAAGATATTTTGTCCGGAACACCCATTTGGAGCCCACAATATTGGTGTTTGCAGGTCGGAAACGTGAAGCTGGGTTACACTTTTGTGAGAATCGGGGGCAAAAATTTTTTTTCGGCAATAGTTCGGCCGAACCTTTTATAAAGTTCGGCCGAACTTTATAATAGTTCGGCCGAACTATTTTAGTACGTTCGGCCGAACTTTTGAATCCGTTTATATTGACGGCACTGTGACGGCCCAGTAAATAGAATTTTTGCCGGAGGTTTGGAAAACCGGCAATGGTAGTTCGGCCGAACTCAGTTGAAAGTTCGGCCGAACTCCGTTTTTATAAATAAATCGCCCGCGAAGGTTGTCAGTTTACTGTTTTGATCTTTTTCGCGCGTCTGTTTGTTTTCCGCGCGCTGGGCGAGGTTCGCGCGTCTGTTTGTTTTCCGCGCGCTGGGCGAGGTTCGCGCGTCTGTTTGCAGGTCGAGGTTTTTTCGCTGGGCGAGGTTTTTTCGCGCGTCTGTTTGCAGGTCGAGATTCTGCTGCGCTGGGTGATTTCCGGGCGATTGCTGGTCGAGGTTCTGCTGCGCCACCGTTAAGATCGATTGCTGGTCAAGGTTCTGCTGCGCCACCGTTAAGATCGATCGCTGGTCGAGGTTCTGCTGCATCCGGTCGAGGTTCAACGCGCCAATACATTTTGAGTGGTAAGTCTTCAAACAACATTTTTAATTTCAAACTGTCATGAAAGTATAATTTCAAAGTAATTTAATAAGCCTCTTGAAACTGCAAGAAAATAGAACTTAAGCATGTCTTGGTATTAATTTTCCTGTATTTTTCAATGTTTGATTTAATAAATTCTTGTTAATTTCTAGAATCTTCAATAAATGTGTAGAAGACAATTCAAAATCTGAATTCTTGTATGTAAATGGAAAACAAGAATGTTGCCTTCATATTCCAAAAATGATCAGGCAGAGCGCCAATAGTTTAATATGCTTAAAATGACTCATACCTCATCTGCAAAGTACTATCCCAGATCAATCGAATGAAAGTCCACCATTTCCCTACATTCTTCCTCTAGTTTGAAGGCAACAGGAAATCTGTCTTAGATATCAATTTGTAGAACATTCTTCCAAATTATTAAATAGCTTATCAAATCATATAACATCTAGGTGGAAATCTTGATGTATTGTCACAATCAAGATCACATTCCAAGTCATATTTGCACTTATTCACATAGTGTTACTCTCGCAAAATGGAAGGGGCCATGAGTCTAATGATTAAGAAGTTGATTGAGTTGATTTTATCCAGGTCTACTTTTGTCATTTTGTGAGCAATAAGATTTGACTAGTTAGCATGCATTTTAAATTTATCAGCCAATATGTCGAGTAGTGAAAATTGCAAATTAGAATTTGTTTCTATTCTATCCAAACCCAGAACAAGGAACTGCTTTTCCTTATCAAAACAAAGGTTCTGTCCTAAAATTTGGAAAGTTGCAGATTCAGCTGCTAAGAAGATTAATGAGCACATGTTTTTCCGACGTCAACTATGGATATAAAGATCCAAATATGGTGTAAAAGTAATCAGTGTTTTCATAATCATATATTGTCTAGTACAGTAAACAGTAAACAGCAATGGCAGCAACCCCCCCATGTGGGCTGTGCCTCCCCAAATAGGGAAATTGTTACAGGTTTAAAAACAGAACTTCCAAATTTCAGAAAAGGGGAAACCGATGTAGCACATTGATTTAATTCACTATCTGGGGCCATGTCCAATGTTTTCCCATCTTGGGGACTTGGGGATTTGTAAACCCCTAAAATAGTCAGTGAAATCACATAACCAAATTAAAATTTTCAGATCAGATGTTTATTATTCTATAAGATCTTCTATAACGAGTTGTACTTCTATGTATGAGCTCAATTTGATGTTCATGATCTCTAGCCAGAGGTAGATCATTTTAGTTCTAATGGAATATTATATTTCTACTTCACTTCCATCAATTAAATTTTAGCAATGACTCCACAACAACTCTTTTCTAGGAAATTTTCCCTTCTGTGTGAGCTGATCATTTGAGAAAGTGGAGAACTTAGCCCATTGAGTTCATAATCACTTCCATATAATTTGAATCTCATAAATAATTCATTATAGTTTGTATAACTATACGCAAAGTTCATAGTCATTTAATCCCTAGAACCACATCTACTTTTCCCAAAGGAATGGCATACATGGGGCTTGATAAGTTATAGTATCTAACTCTCCTATACTAAGTTTTATTTTTATAGTGTTGTCCTCCACAATAAATACTTCTTTTGTTAGCGACTGATACTTCAAAATTTTCCATTGGGCACACAAAATGACTCAAATACTTTCATAATCTTTGATCGTTGAACCTATGGATACTACCAAAACCAACAAGCGCTATGAATTTTTGATTCTTAATATATCTTATGATATCAGGGGTTTGACTTATCGATACACCTAGCAATGCATGAACTAATATTTCATTCTCAATATCTTGATCTATGTTGAGCAAAAGTTCTACTAATTTTTCACTGTTCTTTTAGGTACACAATTTCTTGCTCACTCATTTGTGGGGGCATTCCATTGATATTTTACATATCAATGGAATGCCCAACTCCTAGCATGGTTCCCACCACACCAACACAACTATTGGAGATTCAAACGACCTCACCACTTAGAAAATGATATGAAATTATTTCACCCCCTTGTACTAGAACAATACATAGAAAGAATAACATAATTAATAGAAGAGATAAAAATATGAATTAGAGAAAGGCATGGATCACATATTAAAGGAAATAATAGAGCTCATGTACAAATTTCCATATTTGTTGCATTTATGTGTGTCTAACATAACTCTACTTTCAACATCTTGCTTCACGCAACATGCACCATACTTTGAATTTGCAAAGACCCAGGAATTCTCCACCCCCCATTTAAATGACCCTACAAGTTGATTCTTTTAGTTTTTTCACTCTATAATCATAAACGTACGCTTATGCATGATGGAGAATCTCTAGCGCTTTCCCTTGTTAATATATTTAACAAGGGAAAGCGCTAGATATTCTCCGTCATGCATAATCGTACGTTGGATTTGGTGATAATTGTCTCCATATTTTGGCTTTAGCATATATTGTGCAAGTGTACTTCATAAGTATAAGAACCTGGATTGACATTTAATGCTTGTAATTTATCTCACAATTAATTTACCCATTAGGATGCTTTGACCTAGTAACTTGAGAGATGAAAAAGATCCTATCACATTAATGTGAGGATCCATTTTCACAATGAACATTAGGAAAAGACAATATTCATTGCAGTTGGTAATATAGTCAACTAGTAGACTATTCAATAATTAACAAAGTTGATGAAAGAATGCAAGGAATTTAAGGTTGCATTTCAATTTTGAAAATTTTCTACAATAATTTTTGTAGGATAATTTGTTAATGCAAGTTTCCATAGTTATTTATAATTTTTATTTTAATAGAAAGAGCCTTCAACCAAAAATACCCAAGGTTAGTCCCGCGTGTGCCCTTTGAGACACATTAGGTCATCCCACCAATTCATGCCCCATGCTTCATGAGTTGAAGGGTATCCTTCATACCCCTTAAGCACCCCCATTTCTCCCCACTCCATCATGTGATGTTGCCACCTCATCACGTAATAAGGGTTTAAGAACCAACGACCTCTTGTTTATTTATGTGAAACACAAACATTATACACTTGACATTGTCTCAATCTCCGACGATATCAGGATGTGTTGGTCACCATACATCATGCCTCGATAGTAGCACCACCACTTACACCAACCTCATATGTTGATGATTCCTCTTCCACCATTTATTATGTCACGAACTCGGTTAATTAGTATTTGGCATGCCCTTGAGTGCTCTATGTTAAAGACACTCATCTTATCTATATGTGTCCTGTACTCATCAAATACCATCATCACCGCATGCATCAAGTGACATATCCCCCTCATCAAGATCCCAATCCGCCTAATTTTGGATGCTCCTCATACACTAAGTACCTTGACCATATCAATGGAATGCCCAACTCCTAGCATGGTTCCCACCACACCAACACAACTATTGGAGATTCAAACGACCTCACCACTTAGAAAATGATACGAAATTATTTCACTCTCTTGTACTAGAACAATACATAGAAAGAATAACATAATTAATAGAAGAGATAAAAATATGAATTAGAGAAAGGCATGGATCACATATTAAAGGAAATAATAGAGCTCATGTACAAATTTCCATATTTGTTGCATTTACGTGTGTCTAACATAACTCTACTTTCAACATCTTGCTTCATGCAACATGCACCATACTTTGAATTTGCGAAGACCTGAATTCTCCACCCCCCATTAAAATGACCCTACAAGTTGATTCTTTTAGTTTTTTCACTCTATAAGCATCAACGTACGATTATGCATGATGGAGAATCTCTAGCGCTTTCCCTTGTTAATATATTTAACAAGGGAAAGCGCTAGATATTCTCCGTCATGCATAATCGTACGTTGGATATGGTGATAATTGTCTCCATATTTTGGCTTTAGCATATATTGTGCAAGTGTACTTCAGAAGTATAAGAACCTGGATTGACATTTAATGCTTGTAATTTATCTCACAATTAATTTACCCATTAGGATGCTTTGACCTAGTAACTTGAGAGATGAAAAAGATCCTATCACATTAATGTGAGGATCCATTTTCACAATGAACATTACGAAAAGACAATATTCATTGCAGTTGGTAATATAGTCAACTAGTAGACTATTCAATTATTAACAAAGTTGATGAAAGAATGCAAGGAATTTAAGGTTGCATTTCAATTTTGAAAATTTTCTACAATAATTTTTGTAGGATAATTTGTTAATGCAAGTTTCCATAGTTATTTATAATTTTTATTTTAGAAAGAACCTTCAACCAAAAATACACAAGGTTAGTCCCCCGTGTGCCCTTTGAGACACATTAGGTCATCCCACCAATTCATGCCCGATGCTTCATGAGTTGAAGATTATCCTTCATACCCCTTAAGCACCCCCATTTCTCCCCACTCCATCATGTGATGTTGCCACCTCATCACGTAATAAGGGTTTAAGAACCAACGACCTCTTGTCTATTTATGTGAAACACAAACATTATACACAACATTGTCTCAATCTCTGATGATTTCAAGATGTGTTGGTCACCATACATCATGCCTCCATAGTAGCACCACCACTTACACCAAAATCTTGTGACATCTTGTCACAAACAAAACCATCAAACTGAAAACACATCATTTTCTCCTTCAAAGAAAAAAAAATTCACATCATGTGAATATGTCCATGGACTCTTACATATTGGTGTACAAAACCATCAACCAAACAAGTTGACAAAACATGCCTCTTCAAACAACTGACTCTTAGCTCAAATAATAGAGCTCATGTACTTTCTCTAACAAGGGAAAGCGCTAGATAGTCTCCATCATGCATAATCGCACGTTGGATTTGGTGATAATTGTCTCCATATTTTGGCTTTTTGACCCGCAAAACATAATTATTTTAGAAGGGAGGGAAGGAGGGAAACCAATAGCTAATTCTTCTAACTAACCTTGACTAAAATGAGCTAAATTTTACTTTGATACGAACTTGATTTAAATTGTCCACCCCACATTAGGCACCAATGATTATAAGGTAAAAGTGGGGGTATGTAGTAATCCTAGAATCATGCTTTACATAAGGTAAAAGTGGGGAACTCATGACGTGTACTATAGATAAAAAAAAAACATTTACACTTACCAAAAAATATATGATAAAAATTGACAAACTACATACCCTTAAGCTCAAGGGGATATAGTACACGTAGCCTTCCATATAGATAATGAAAATGATTGTTCTAAGTCTCATGTTGCTTCTCATGTTATTTTATAAACCTTGGTTGGAAAGAAAAATAGGAGGGCTGAAATGTAAGAAATATAGAACATATTGGATTTAACATCCCCAAATTGGATTTTACTCCGAGGTATTGATTTTTTGAAATCTATTTTGTGAATGTTGACCAATAGATATACATCATGGAGGATGAAAGACGAAGATCAACCGAATCCCATATGGAGTCTCGGGGATCGGAGGATGTTCAGGGTATTTAAATATAATCTTAAATCTACATACATGTGTGTACATATGGAATTGATTTTTTTACTAACTTTGTGAGTGAAATTAGTTGTTAACAAGTTTCATATTTTAATTTTTAGGAGGCAAGAGGAGAAGGCTTTTTACTCCATCAATGGAGTGTGGCCAAGGTTCAACCGGTCGAGGTAACATGGTGCCGGAAGGGGGTGATATTTATTCCCCCGAAGGCCAGCAATCAATGGCTGCTGGTTCTCAGCAGGGTCGCTGTGGGTCTGGTTCTCAGCAGCATCATTCTGGGGCTGGTTCTCAGTAGGGTCGCTCTGGGTCTGGTTTTCAGCGGCATCATTCTGGGGCTGGTTCTCAGCAGGGTCATGTTGGAGATGATGTTAACCAACAACATCAAGGTTGCCATCAATTTCAATATTTTTTCATTAAATTTTTGCAACTTTTTTTACACATGTTTTTTCTAATATATGAAATTATATATATATTGATGCAGAGGCTCAAAATGTTCGAGCCAGTGGTAAAAAAAGATGCAGGGCAGCGCGCTACATTGAAGAAGAAGGCTGTCAACCTAGCACAACTTATCCGGCTGAGATTACTGATATACCATGGGAAAGGAACATGGCGGAATGCACCTTACAAAGGTGTGAAAGCCTTTATGCAAAATTGCAGACAGATCTCCAGGATTTGACTATACCTGCTGAGAGTAGACAAAGCCTACAAATAGTTGCACATTCATTGAGTGAAATGGTAAAAGTGTACAAAGATTTGGGGCCAACCACTGATTCGTTTGTAGAAGTGATGAGACAGAGAAGAGAAGCAGTGATAGGTCCCGATAAATGGCAGGACATAAAAAAACAAGTTTCAAAACAAGACGCTAAGTCAATGTTTAATTTTAAGGAAGGGCCAAAAAGAAAGATGTTGAAGGTGCAGTATTTCAAGCACCCAGACATAGAAAAATATTTGTATAGTCGACATCTTGCGGCCTTTGGAAGGCTTCCATGGAACGATGAGGTTCCTCTTTATTTTGCACAAATGTTTTATGCAGAATTTTTTAAGGGTATGAAACCCGACTACAATGATCTTCCTTCAAAATTTTTTGGCCCGGGGAGAGGTCGATTATGTCAACGTAAGGGCGCAAAGCGAGATGTGGAGTTGCCTCGCCCCGAGCCGCCATTGGTGAGTCGACCGTCTCGAGTCGAAACCTTGCGATCAGAGATGGATGCGACTTCTCAAATAAGTCGTGAAGCAAGAGATGTTATGATTGAAAATGTTCATAGCGGATTGAGTGGAGTCGATCTTGGCTTAAATCGACAAAGAGCACGTCAATATGCACGTGCCAATTTTGTTTATTATACAGATGAGGAGATTTACAGCATGAATGTTGAAGATCTTCGAACATACGCAATAAATTGTCGCAATGGTCTGCAAGACCTAATTTTTCGTGAGGAAGAGGGCACCGGAACGGTATGTGTTAGTGACCTTAGGATTTGAAATTATATTTACATATACATGTGTACAATTTGTAATAAATACATATGTATGTACACATGTATACATTTATTTGTATGTGTACATAAATCTAACAAAAATGTATGATTATATGTTAAAACACCATTTGCAGTTCTCAGGCATGATGCGTGATGAAAATGTTAATATTACGTTCGGGACCTCTGGCTCAAACGATGCAGATGGGTCTGCCCATCATGATATGTTGGCACATGTATGTTAGTGTTTTTTAAGTGAATCTAAAATAAATAATTGTTGCCACACATGTACATGTATGTATATATATAATTCGATAAAATGTTTTAACAGGTACCGATTCCGTCTGATGTTTTTGGGATCCCGGTACCTTCTTCTTCTTTAGGAGATATACCTTCTACTTCATTGGGAGATGACCAAGTATGGACAATTTTCACAAGTTCAAAATTTATGTTACCTCAAAAAGTTCCATAAAAAATTGAGATATAGAGAGAGAGATCTATATTTTGAGTTATTTAAAATTTTTTGAATTTAGGTTTGTATAGAAGATTTTTTTAATCCGAGGACTTTAGCGACGGAGATAGGGACATCCACAGCATTTGAAGAAGTTGTCTTTAGTTCTTTTTTTTTAATATTATTGTTCAAATAAGTTTATATATATGTACACACGTGCATTTTCATTTGAAAGTTTTTAATTTATATAAATTATTTCTGTATATATATATATATATAAATTTATATTTAACTGTACATGTATATTGTACAGGTTACCACTAGAGATGTTTCTATGGTAGATCCTGTTCATCAAATGGAGAGGCAACCTTACGAGGTCTTGCGCAATTTTTTTGTTATATTTTGTTTTTTACATGAAGTTCTAGATATATATATATTCTCGTTCATTTTTAAAACTTTAAATTTTAATGTTCAAGTACATGTACATTGTGTATGTAGGTTTTCCCTTTACAAGATAGCGAGCCAACCGAGACCCAGAGGCTAGATCTTCCATTTGATGGACAAGATATACAGTAGATTTGATTTTATTTCAAAATTTAGATGGTTTTAAAATTTGTTAAACTTGATACAGTTTGATACTTGAGTGAGATTTACAATTTTTTGACATATTTTATTACAATATGTTTTTTGGACATATTTTTGGACATATATGTTAAATGTTTTTGTTGGATAGTTGAATTATAATTGGCATGGCATGTGATATTTAATGTTTTAAATGTTTTTGTTAGATAGTTGAATTATAATTGGCATGGCATGTGATTTTAATGTTAAATGTTTTTGTTAGATAGTTGAATTATAATTGGCATGGCATTTGAAGTTTTTAATAACTTGTATTGGATTAATAACTTGTTCATTGATTTCAGTTTTCTTTGGATGGTTTTAGTACTTTTGGCATGTGAATGTGAAGTAATGTTGTCATTGAATTACATTTGACATTTGATATTTAATGTTAAATATTTTTGTTGGAAATTTTTTTGTTAGATAGTTGAATTATAATTGGCATGGCATTTGAAGTTTTTAAAACTACATGAATGATGGAATGTGAACCTACATTTGCACATGTGGTAAATTGAAATGTTACTTGTAACAAGACAATCCCCATTGATTTCATTACATTATATATGTTGATTTCTGATTTGATATAATTGCATACATATGATGGTACATTACTTGTAAAGTCATTGGATTTCATTACATTATATATGTTGATTTCTGATTTGATATAATTGCATACATATGATGGTACATTACTTGCAAAGTCATTGGATTAATAACTTGTTCATTGATTTCAGTTTTCTTTGGATGGTTTTAGTACTTTTGGCATGTGAATGTGAAGTAATGTTGTCATTGAATTACATTTGACATTTGATATTTAATGTTAAATATTTTTGTTGGAAATGTTTTTGTTAGATAGTTGAGTTATAATTGGCATGGCATTTGAAGTTTTTAAAACTACATGAATGATGGAATGTGAACCTACATTTGCACATGTGGTAAATTGAAATGTTACTTGTAACAAGACAATCCCCATTGATTTCATTACAGTATATGTTGATTTCTGATTTGATATAATTGCATACATTTCATTACAGTATATGTTGATTTCTGATTTGATATAATTGCATACATATGATGGTACATTACTTGTAAAGTCATTGGATTAATAACTTGTTCATTGATTTCAGTGTTCTTTAGATGGTTTTAGTACTTTTGGCATGTGAATGTGAAGTAATGTTGTCATTGAATTACATTTGACATTTGATATTTAATGTTAAATATTTTTGTTGGATAGTTGAATTATAATTGGCATGGCATGTGATATTTATTGTTAAATGTTTTAGTTGGATAGTTGAATTATAATTCTAATGGTATCTAAAGTTTTTAAAACTACATGAATGATAGAATGTGAACCTACATTTGCACGTGGTAAATTGAAATGTTACTTGTAACAAAACAATCCGCATTGATTTCATTATGTAGTATATGTTGATTTCTGATTTGATATAATTGCACGTATGATGGTACATTACTTGTAAAGTCATTGGATTAATAGTGTTCATTGATTTCAGTGTAAGCGCAAAAAATTATTGACAATGTAGAATGATTTTTGTGTTATAATAACTAAACCTAATAATATTGGAGAGCAAGAGAGACTTGAGGTATGGTGTTTACTACAAGAGTTTGAGATAAATATTTAAATGGTTTATCTATCTTTCATAAAATAGTTTAAGATTGATCACAAGAATTAAGAGTTCATGTCTCGGTCCATCATTGGTATGGTCCATCATAGAATGATCATCCATGTCAATGACTCTTAAGTCTATCTTTCCAAACCATGAGCCTACTCTCACATGTGTGCTTTTCATGACACCAGTCGTGCTACTTTTATCCTTGAGTTGACTGCCTTGAAAGCACTCAACTCTTTCTCGATGCTAGCCTTCCTCTTTCTAAGAGATGAAGCTGCCTTTCGACTTAGGAAGCTATGGGTAGCCCCATGTCTATCAAAGCAGAGAACATTTTCCCATGTACGGTTGTAGACATGAATCTCAAGTCCAAGGAACTTTCATCATCATTCCTCCTTGTCTTGTGCCTTACTTTCGCAATCTTCTTCAACATTTCCTCTTCCAATATGTTTTTCGAACTAGCCCTTGGCTTAGCAGTGCTTTTCACATATCTCTTCTCATGAAGCTCCATATATAACAATTTGATCCTGGGCTTGCTTGAATTGGTTCAAGCTCTTTATTTTTCGAATTCTGTCTAATTGCTCCAATACGACATATATTGACTCCTTCCAAACGAAGTGCACCAATCCTCTTAGTGTGGTCGTCTTCTTTTCCAAGTGTGCCAACACATGCATTTTCTTTCTTCAAACCAATAGGTTTCGGATCAAGAAAGTCCCTCTTGATCTTATCTTCCATGTTCTTGACTTTACCCCGCAACGTGGTGCTTATTTCCTTCAAGTGAGCCCTTTCCATAAAGAGTTCCTGAAGTCTTTGTTCACCTTGTCGTATCTCCATGTCAAGCTTTTCAATTTCAGCAGTTTGTCTAGAAATTCCATCCTTGGAATTTCTTGCGTGAAAAACCAAGTAGGTTGAACCAATGTTGGTCTAGTGCATTGGAATTCATTAAAGAATTGGTCATTGGCGTTGCTTCAAGCTAGGAGTGAGCATCGTCACCAACCTACATTGAATATTTTACACTCCCTATGGTGAATGATACTTTAAATTGATTGACAGTCTAAGACTTTCGAATTTTTTCGAATGCCAAATGATCTTACAAAGTGAGTATTTATAATATTCTAGTAAGTCATTCGGCGACAACTTTTACCAAAAACTTGAAACGACTTTGGCGTGTGATATTTAATTTGTTAAATGTTTTTGTTGCATTGTTGAATTATAATTGGCATGGCTTAACAATGCTTTTCACATATCTCTTCTCATGAAGCTCCATAGAACAATTCGATCCTGGGTCTGCTTGAATTGGTTCAAGCTCTTTCCTTTTCGAATTCTGTCTAATCGCTCCAATACGACATATATTGACTCCTTCCCAACGAAGTGCACCAATCCTCTTAGTGTGGTCGTCTTAGTGTGGCGTGTGATATTTAATTTGTTAAATGTTTTTGTTGGATTGTTGAATTATAATTGGCATGTGGCATGTGAAGTTTTTAAAACTCTAGTTTTGGATGGTTTCAATCTACATTTTTCATGTGATATTTAATGAAACTTTAAATGTTAAATGTTTTAATGATGCACAATATATAATCGAAAGGGTTTTAAGACTTAAAGTTTTGGATGGTTTCAATTTACAACTTAAAGTTTTGGATGGTTTCAACCTACATTTGCACAAATGGTAAATTGAAATTATGAACTACTTGCAACAAGACAATCCCCATTGATTTCATTGTATATGTTGATTTCTAATTTGATATAATTGCATGTATGATGGTACATTACTTGTAAAGACATTGGATTAATAATGTTCATTGATTTTACTTTAAGCGCAAAAAATTATTGATAATGTCTAGAACGATTTTTGTGTTATAATAATTAAACCTAATAATATTGGAGAGAAAGAGAGATGAGGTATGGTGTTTACTACAAGAGTTCGAGCGGGGCATTCAGTGACAACTTTTACTAGAAACTTGAAACAAAGAGAATCTATCTTTGGCTAGGACATCATGTAAGATGCTCGAAATAAACATTAAAATTGTACTTAAAAGCCGAGATTCGGGCAAGTGGGGACAACCACTTGTTATCTCGTCCCTTGGAGGCTAGGCCATATGGGGACCGAATCTGACTTTACAAAATAAAGTGAAATAGTTTGTACCATATGGTCGGAGAACATATATAAAAACAATTAATATACAAGAACAATTAATTTCATTCTAGAATATATATATCCAATACATATTTAACATTTTTAATCAATGCACATGTATAGAAAAACTATTTTCAGTGGAATCTAGAGCACGTGCTTGTACCCAAACAATTTGTAACATTTGCAAACCACAAATAACATAAGCAGTTCAATTTTTAGTTGAGTACTGAAAGGTTTAAAAGATAATAAATTGTTGTCCTGACACTTCACTCAAAAAATTCTAATGGAATTCCATCTTCAATAATCCGTTCATGATCGGATTTTGACATTTTCCATTTCTTAATTTTTTATTTTTTCTTTGATTGAACTTCTATCAACTTTATGCGTGCTGCACACACCAAGTGACTATATTGACAACTTATGGAATCAGGTTCATAGTCTTCGAAGTAAACAAAGTCTCCACTTTGACGAGTTTGTTTGAAAAAATAACCTTTCAGTATAATAGACCCTTTGTCATACCGAAATCCGTGATCATTATAGTCTTGTAATAATTTCATTTTTTGTTCAGTGCAACGCATCAAATAATACTTTACATTTTCATCGTTGTCAATAGGTGCAATTACAGCAAAAACATCTCCTGCACAATAAAATAAATTTAACATTTAATTATGCATATTTAAATTTAAATTTGTAAATCTTTAAATCATTAAAAAGTAATTCAATTGTTACCTTCTCTAACAAGATCAGAAACTCGATCACCATCGGATGATATTGTAGTTTCCTCTGATTCCATTTCTTCAATCATTGCAACAGACATTTTTCCCTTTGTATTTAGCTCTGTATGTTTCCAATCGTTCACACACATTTTGTTTTCACAGATGTCATTGGATTTTGTGTTGTCTATGCAAACATCACAAAAACAAGAATATTTTCTTTTATCCAATGCAAACACATTTGTGGACAATTTTGTTTGAATTGAATGCAATTTTCGAGTCCCTTTTATTGTTCCAACTTCATTTCCAATTGATCTATTTACGTCTCCGGTTCCAATATGCCAGAAAAACCTTTATATGGAAAATTAGAAAGAATTTGTAAATATGATATCAAAATACAATTAAAAATAATCATTGCATGATAAATGTACAATGTTTAAAATTAGATTACCAATATAAATTAAATTGAATGTACCTTTTCACTTCTCGTGATGGGTTAATCTCATGGCTTAGAGCATTTTTGCACCATTGAACAACTTCTTCAGCGTTCGCAAGTCGGCGTGCAAAGTGGTTCATTTGATATCTTTGAAGTACTCGTTTTATGCATGCTCCTGCACCGTCATGTTCTCCTTTTCCATGGCCAGTCTCAAAGAAATTCCAACAATGTTTAATGGAGGTTTTCTTATGAAGACGACACAACCAAAAAAATGATCGTGCAGATTTGAATTGACCTGCGCTTCCGTCTGACCATATCCAATGTTCATTGAATGTTATTCCACGATTTTTCAATGAATCATAATTTTTTCCAAAACAATGTTGTACAAAACATGTATCATGCGTACGATCGTCACTGATATAAAAATGATATTCTTTAATGATATGTCGATTTTCACTCGTGCTTTCTATATGATCGACATTTTGTTCAGCATGTCTATATAGAATATGAACGAGCATGGAGACTCGGTCAGAGTGATAGTATTCACTCTGAATTTCTTTTTGTGGAGCAAATGTGTAGTTTTCTGCAAAATCAATCACTGACAAAATGGTTCCTGGTGGAAAAACTTCACGAGATTTTTTGAATTGCAAGTCTTGCCATCGAGCTCTATGGGAATGCATGGTGTATTTGTAAATTTCTGCTTCAAATTTTCTCAAAAAGTCTATTAGAAAAATTTCGTCTTCTCGTAATTCGATTCTTTTAACACTATCCGCACTTTGAATCGATGTACTGGTATATTCATATCTCTTCCATTTCACTTTCATGTTGGACAATGATTGATCATTTATATCAATACGATATTTGTTTTGAAATTTAGTCAAATTTCCACAATCATCGCATTTTTTACCACCAACACATTTCTTTTTGTAAAATAGTTCATCGCTTTCTCTTTCACATAGAATTTGAGATATGAATTCACTGATAGTGGAAGGAGGAGGTGAATCATTCCATAATGTTCTACCGAAATCAAGGAATGTGTCATAATATAACTCAAATTCCACATGATAACGGCAACAACAAGTGTCGCGTACGGTGATAGGTTTTACATACCATGGTTTTTGTTGAACAAAAGCATTGAGTGAAACTTGAATTTGATGATTCTCTTCTTTGAACTTGTTGAATAACTCTATTTGAGTGGTTTCCAAGAGATGTTTTTCATGTTCTTCGTATTGATTTCGCGCTATTCTTCTTCGCATCACATGTCTTGCAGTGGGTGAAACACGCGAATTGTTCTTCCAATATTCATATATTATTTTTTTAACATCTTCTCCAAGTCTATCTTTGTATGGTTGCCTGCAAATAGCTCTCCAACAAGCGAGTTCATCATTTACGTCTATTTGCAGTCGAAATTTTCGATGTTTGTGCAGAGTTTTTCGCGAGGTTCCCAGTGCTCGTGCCATAGATGCTAGATTCAAACGATTCTCTTGAGTACTTGCTGAAACCATTGCCATTTGCATTCCTCTACGTATATTTGAAACATTTTTATCTCTAGATCTCCTAATTGACTCTATAGCACTACTCATATTTTTTATAACCTCTTCTTTCATTTTTTTATCTTTGGTTGATTTTCGAATACCCAATAGTGTCGTTGCTTCTTTTAATTTCCTTGATGATAAGAGACATTTCAACATTTGAGCTTGAACTGTCACCTCAGTTTTGAAAAACATTTCCAAAATTTTCTCGACACGATATCGTATAAAATAGTCAGGTTTTTTATCTCCATATGTGCGAGTGTCGACATTTTCTAACATCTCATTATCGATAGTGATTTCATCTGTACATATTCGAAAAAATAGTACATATTCAATAAATAACTAAATTAATAAATATGTCAATAAATATTAGGATAATTTTAAATATATCAATAGATCATAATATCTACATTTACATACCCGATTCAATTTCTGCTTGAGGTTGATTTTCTTCTTCAATATTTTGAGGAGTATCTCTCTCTGTTTACATTAAACAAAATATTTTTCAAACTAGTTCATCAAATACAAATTAAGCTTCACATTGTACATTGGGAAAACTTTAAAAATATATCAATAGATCATAATATTTACATTTACATACCTGCTTCAATTTCTGCTTGAGGTTGATTTTTTTCTTCAATATTTTGAGGAATATCTCTGTCTGTTTACATCAAACAAAATATTTTTCAAACTAGTTTATCAAATAAAAATTAAGCGTTACATTTTACATTAGGGAAATTTTAAATATATATCAATAGAGCATGTAATATTTACATTTACATACCTGCTTCAATTTCTGCTTGAGGTTGATTTTCCTCTTCAATATTTGAGAGAGCTTCTAACTTTCTTTTGCGATATTGTCTCGTCTCTTCTCTACGTTCCTCGGGCTTTCTTTTTTCGATCATATTTTCTCACACAAGTTCTTCGATTTCCCATGATAATAGGGTATGAGGTTCAAAAAATTTCCTTTAAAAAATTAGACAATAACTCAATTACAAACAATATCACAAAAGATTTAATTTAAAAAAATCTTTTCTAAAAATTACGGAATCCAATCCAAAACACGTACATATCTCTAAGAAAAATCACACCGCCTCCAAGAAATGTCTTCCAAAAAAATTCTTTAAATCTTAAAATGTAAAGAAAAATTTTTGAACAAAAAAGCTCAAAAGATTTATTTCAACAAAAAACACGTACATACCTCAAAGAAAAATCACGTCGCCTCCAAAAATGTCTTCCAAAAAAGTTTTTTAAATTCAAACTTTGAACCTCCAAGAAAAATCACGCCGCCTCCAGAAAATGTCTTCCAAAAAAAATTTTTGACCCCAAACTTTGAAGAAAAATTTTTGAATTCAAACCAAGTTGTAAGATGAAATGAAGTGCGAAATGTGCGAAAATTGTGAATCATTTCGCGGCAATTTATATTGACCGCGAAATGTGTGTTTTGTAGGGGGCTCCACAAAAAATTCCGGCCGACGGAAAATTACACAATAGTTCGGCCGAACTTTTGATAATAAGTTCGGCCAAACTATTAAGGCGTTAGTTTTAGCGGCCCATAAACGGAAAACATAGTTCGGCCGAACTGTCGCTAATAGTTCGGCCGAACTATCGCGTCACTGATTACGCAGAGCCAAGCTCTGAAAACGGTTCTGCAACTTTGGACTGATTAAACTCCATGAAAACTTGTTAATTAACTGTCGAAACCAAGACAAGCATTTTCAGAATTGAATCTACTTTCAGGAAATATAAATTTTATGAAATTTCGTAAACGTTTATTAATTTTAATTATTTTTCTAATAAAATGAGTGCAAACAATTTTTGAGGGTCATCGTGATTCGGTGAAATCAAAATTTTGTATCTCCCAAAATACATTGTAAAAAAAATTTAAAAAATTATGGAGCATTACATTGGTCCGTTGACTGTAATGGGTAGCTTTTAGATTTTTAGTTTATAACTTGTATGTTAAGAAATTTGTTGCCACACGAAACATATAAAAAATACGCAGTTTTTCGTATTAGACCAGTTCAAAAAATTTTAGTAATTATGATATGCATCCATTGGCTTTGTAAATATGATGAAACCAAAGTAGACTCTGTCTAGATTGTTGTAACACATTTTGTTTTTTCAAAAACAAGAATTTTCAATGAATACAACGTTGCCACATAACATGACTACTTATGAATTCTTTGATTGTTAAGAAACACACACTCAAAGAAACGGTAAGTTGACATATCAAATCCGCATAAAAAAATTTCAAAAAATAAGTAATAGAAAGCTAACAAAATTTCTCACAACTTTTATTTTTACCGCAAAATGAAATTCTACACGGAAAAATTGTTATAGTTTGCAGAAAGTTGAAGAACCCAAAAAAATGAAAAATTTTTCTCAAAAAAGGGCCAGGTCGAGGAACCAAAATCCAGGTGCGATTATTTTGCAGAGCGTGAACTTATTCATCCATGGTAGCAAGCCAGGCATGATTCTTAGCAGCAGATTTGAATCCTTTAGGTTCAGTGGAGGCAAGAAGAGCAGAAAGAAGTCTAGATGAGCCCAAGACACCAAGGTTTGATGGATGACGAGTTTTGAAAATACCAGCTTTAGCTCGTGTGATCATAGGGTGAGACCCTAGCGAAATTGTTGGCGTAGGAACATGAGGAGTGGTCCGTGCCTCAGTGGGAGGTGGACTAGAAGCTGGTGGTGATGAAGAGGGACCTGCGAAGGAATCAGTAGCCTGGAAAGATTCTTCCACTGGATCAGTACATATATCACATGGGTTAAATCCGGATTGAGTAATATGCGGAGAATGTGGTGCAGGGGATGACGGAGGAGGGTCAGTATGTAAAATACGAGGTTCCAGAAAGTGGGAAAATTGTAGAGAAGAAAGGGGCTGAGCATGAGAGGTATCGATGAAAGGGAAATGATTTTCATCAAATTGAGCGTGTCGGGTGATATTGAGCCGAGAGGTGACGGGGTCAAGGCAACGAAACCCTTTATAAGAGGGACTGTAACCCAAAAAAATGCAGGGAATGCTGCGTGGGGAAAATTTGTTAGGCATATAAGCATGTAAACAAGGATAAACACGACAACCAAAGGGATGTAAATTTTCATAATTTGGAGAAGAACCATATAAAAGTTCAAACGGTGACTTACCTCCAAGAAGCGGTGTTGGCAACCGATTGATGATGTAAGTTGCAGTGCTGAAAGCGTCAACCCAGAAGCGAGGAGAAAGGTGAGAGTGAAAAAGAAGGGCTAGGCCAGTCTCGGTCACGTGGCGGTGTTTGCGTTCAGCACGACAATTTTGGGCGGGTGTATAGGGACAGGAAAGCTGATGGTGAATGTCAGCTGTACGAAGATGAGTTTGAAAGCTAGTGCTAGTGAATTCACCTCCGCCATCACTTTGAAAAATTTTAATGCGAGCAGAATATTGAGTTTCCACAAATTTTTGAAATTGAGTGAAAACATTATAAAAGTCAGATTTGAATTTTAAAGGATAAAGCCAAGTGAATCGTGAATAATCATCAATGAAAATAACATAATAGACAAACCCCAAATTGTATTTGACGGGGGAAGGGCCCCATAAGTCGCAATGAATAAGATCTAATACATGAGACGACCTATGTTCATTACGTGAATAAGGGAAGCGATGATTTTTCGCAAATTGACAGGTACTGCATAATGTGGGAGAGGGCGATGAAGACGTAAGATAAAGAAGTCCTTGTTTATTTAAATGCGAAATAACAGAGTGATTTACATGTCCAAGGCGAGCATGCCATAAATCATAGGAAGCATGTAAAGATTTATTTTTAAGGACAGAAAAGAAAGCAGAGTTGCTACGCTCCAGCACATATAGGCCGCCATCTCTCTTACCGGTTGCTACCACCTTTCCCGTTTGAAGATTCTGAATAGAGAAAAGATTATTAGTAAAAGTAACTGATAAGGGAAAATCAGAGGTTAATTTACTAATTGACAGAAGATTTTTGGTGAGATGGGGAACAACCAAAACATCTAATAAATGAATATTTGGAGCAGGGGAGAGGGTACCAATATGTGTAATGGGTAAGGAGGCACTGTTTCCCACAATTACAGAATCCTTACCATTGTACTGAGTGGACTGGTCCAAGTGAGATGGGTCATTAGACATATGGGCTGAAGCTCCAGTGTCCAAGAACCAATCAGAGACCGCTGCATCATTGAGAGAACAGGAACTCATGAAGGCTTCGGCAAGATGAGCAGTTGACTCACTGCGGACATACCTCTGATTGCAACGATCAGCATAATCGCCATCAAGGCGGCAGATTTGGCAGCGGGGAGGGCGATATCCTGGACCAGAGGAATGACGACCACGATTTGCAGAGTTTGGCCACGGAAGTTGCGGAAGGAGCTGCGCTGGGTTGACCGTTCAGGACCACGACTGGCAGCTGTGAACGCGACAGCAGGAGGAGCAGTGGGCTCGAGTGACTTTTGGAAAATATCAAAGCTCTCAGCTTTGGAAACTAGGTCGACAAAGCTGGGAAGAGGCGTGAGCGCCATCTGCGCAGTGGAGAAGCTGGAGAAATCAGTGCTGAGGCCGCGCAGAAACTAGTGCACCTTATCAGTGCCATCAATGCGCCGACCAATTGCATGAAGGTGATCGCAGAGGGCTTTGAACGCATGAGCATAGTCGGCAACAGATTTGGTGCCGTGTTTCATCAGCTGAAGTTCATCCTTGAGATGGATTTGGCGGGCCTTCGAACGGTGGTTGAAGGTGTTCTCCAGAGCAAGCCAAACCTCACGTGCAATAGAGAGGCCAACAACCTCTGCCAAGGCTTCCTCAGTGAGGGAGGAACGAAGAAGGCAGAGAAGACGTTGATCTGCATATTTCCACTCTAGGTGCTTGTCATTGGGTGTCTGAGAAGTAGCAGGATTAAACTGAGGGGGCGGTACGATGGTGCCATCAACATAACCCAACAAATTCTGACTCTCAAGAAGAGGAAGAAGTTGAATCTTCCAAAGGAGATAATTGGTGGAGGAAAGTTTAATGGTGATCATATGAATTAAGGTGTTGAAAGGAAGAAGGGAGGTTTCGGTAGCCATGGGGAGGAAAGGATAGAACAAAAAAAAAAAAAAAAACTGGCAGAAGGAAGCAAGAAACAAGCTACAAACCACTACCTAAAACTTCAGATTGAACGCTCCTTGTTCTTGCAAGCTCAATCAGCTCCAAACACAGGTCAACAGCAGCTCAATAGCTCTCGGATGGCAGCTGTCTTCTTTCTCCACACTTGACCACCGATCAACCTTCAGACTGCACACAAACAGAACCTGAAATCTGATACCATGAGAAGGTTGAATAAACCGCCACACTGTAATTGTGGTGAGGATTCTTATTTATAATTAAAGAGAGATAATTAGATACTAATTTCATATCAATTACCAGAGAAATTTACATAATTTACTCCTAGAATTAAGGGACAGTGCTGTCATGAATGTCAGGCCTTAATTTCTGTATGGCAAGCCTTTGATGAAGGCAAATTATCCTCAACACTTAAAAGGGGAGCTCTTTCGATTTTCATCTTGAGCTAGTTTCAAACTATTTGAGCTAGTTTCAAACTGTCATTGTAAAATTATAATGATCAGTAAATGCAGTCAGTGTGTTCTTTTCTTGCAAACTAGTGCTTTTTCTTTCCGATTTTTTGAAAACCGACTAGTTTTCCACAACATATCCATACTGCTTCATACTTTCTTTCTACTCTCTACATATCCAAAATACAGAGAAGCTAAAGAACATGGATGTCGATAAAAATAAATTTCCTATACCTTCGTTTCCAATTTTTGATATGCTGATTTTCTATACAACATTAACATTTGAAGACAGGTTGGTTACAATGATAAATGCGATTGCCCATCGTTGCAATATATAGGTGTAGAACTAGAAAGTCACACAACACAACTTTTTGGGGCTGTGGGTGTGTTTCTTTTGTTGGAAAATTAACAATGCAACTTTTTGGGGGTGTGGGTGGGTTGCTTTTGTTGGAAAATTAATATTAATCTAAATTTTTTAGAAGTACCATATCGCAAGTAAATGTTTTGCAGGTTGTCCATTGAGTTAAATGATGTTAGGAGTACATATTACCCATTCTGAAACACATTAAACAATTAAAGTCAAATGAAATTTATGAATGGTTGGTAGAAATTGAAGGGCAAGCATTTACTTAGAAATTGTTATTTACTGTCCTCAAAGTTCATAAAATCATGTTATGCCATAGTGTGTATTACTTTTAACTTGACATGAATTAATGCCTTAGAAATATATGTTTTGAATTAACAAACACATAGATGTATTATGTATTGTGGAGGATGTGCGTTAGAAATGTACGTTTTAAAATGTATCGGGGCAGCTTCCATATGAATGTATTTCTTTTATTTTGAAGTTATAATCTAAAGTATAGTTTGTGATATCTTTATGAAAATTTTAGGTCGAGTTTTTACAACAACCACTCTTTACTCTCTTCTACTATGAGAAAATTTGTTTGATTTTTCTCCATTATAGTTGCGCAAGTCAACTATGTTTTAATCTCCCTCATTCTGTTTTTCAAGGAAGACTCATGTTGTTTAACTATGTTTTAAAATCCCTCATTCTATTTTTCAAGGAAGACTCATATGATTTAATTTCCCCGACTGTATTGTCTTGATTAAGATTAATCACCCTCATTCTGTTTTTCAAGGAAGACTCATATGATTTAATTTTTGCGACTGTATTGTCTTGATTAAGATCAATCACCCTCATTATGTTTTTCAAGGAAGACTCATATGATTTAATTTCTGCGATTGTATTGTCTTGATTAATTTCACACATTAAAAATGGGAGAAACAAGCACAAAGTTTACTAATCCACAAATACCTAAATTTAATGGAAAAAATTAAGATTATTGACTATAAAAATGAAGACTTTGTTTTTTGCATAAGACATTTGAGAATTGGTGCATAATGGTTTCCAAGAACCAACAATACTCTCACACAAAAAAAAAGAGATTTGTTGATGGACAACATGAAGAAGGACTCAAAATCCCTCTTCTAAATTTTTCAAGTTGTTCATGAAAGTACATTCCCAAGAATTGCAACAGCAAAAAAGTCCAAGTAAGCATAGGATACCCTCTACAAATGTTGAGAACTCACTTTGAGACAATTTGTATGAAAGAGTCTCAGAATGTAGACTCATTCTTTACACATGTAATTAGACTTGTTACCCAAATGAGGTCTCATGGTGAGACACTTGAGGAAAGGAGAATAATTGAGAAATTTGAGAAGCGTGCGAGTAAGATTTGATGTTATAGTTGTGGCCATAGTAGAGGGAAATAATCTCTCAATTTTTCAGTGGATGGGCTTCATGCATCAATGATTTCTCATGAGCATAGGTTGAAAAAAGAAAAAAAACTCCTCATTTGAGTAGGCCTTCAAGACAAAAGTTTCATTTGATCAAGGTAGAGGTTGAGAAAGATCAAATTATAGAGGAAGAGGGAGAAGCCCACACTAAGGTGGAAGAATCAGTCCTTCACATTCAAGTGGAAGGGGAAACAATCAAAATCCAAATCAAGACTCAAACCAAAATCAAGCACAACGTTAGAGGTATGATAAATCTCAAGTTGAATGTCATTATTGTAAGAAGTAGGGTCATTATGAAAATGAATGTAGAAATAAGAAGCATGACATAAGTATCAAACCAAGCACAGATTTCACAAAGGAAAATCAAAACCATGATAGCATGTTTTTAGCTTGTAATGTAGCACAAGAAGAAGAAGGAGATTAGTATGGTTTTTAGATTCAGGGTGCAGCAACCACATGGTAGGGAACATATAATTTTTTTCCAATCTAAATGAAATTGTGAAATCTAAAGAGACATTAGGAACTGATAGCAAAGTCTCGATCATGGGTAAAGGAAGAGATGACATCGTAACGTAGAACAAAGAGAAGAAATACATTTTCTATGATTACTATTTTCCTCGTTTGAAACATAACTTCATAACCATTGGAAAAATCATGCAAAAGAGATACAATGTGTTTTTAAAATGATGAGTGCAAAATTTTGGATAAGTCTCGAAGCAGATAGCTGATTGCAAATGCTCATATGACACAATATAATGTTTCCTCTCAAGCTAAAATCATATTTGAAGGAAGAAGGTGCTCAATCACAACTATCAATGAATTCACAAGTGGATGAAAGAAACATAACAGTTGTCACACAAGAAAACTTTCAAGCATAAATTAAAGATGAAAATTTGTTATGGAATTTGAGATTTGGCCATCTGAATTTTGGAGGTTTGAATTTGTTGCATAGGAAAGGAATGGTGAAGGGATTGCCACTCATACAAAAACTAGACTGCCAATGTGAAGGATGCATCTTGGGCAAACAACATAGAGAATCATTTCTAGCACGAAAGACAACAAGGGAAAATGCACCTTTGGAAATTGTCCATTCATATTTATGTGATCCAATGCAAAAACTATAAATTGGTGGCATATATTACATTTTGAATTTCATAGATGATTATACAAGGAAGACATGGGTCTACTTCCTAAAATATAAAAATGAAGTGTTTGAGCACTTTCGCCAATACAAAACTCTTGTCTAGAAGCAAAGTGGACACTACATCAAACTGTTCAGGACTCGCATAGGTGGAGAATACATCTCAAATGACTTCCTACATTTTTGAAGGGAGCATGGAATTCACAAGAAATTTAAAACAAGGTATACACCTCAGTAAAATGGTGTCGCAGAAAGGAGAATATGACCAATATGGGAATGGCATGGAGTATGTTGAAGGAAAAGAATTTTCAAAGTGATTATTGGGTTGAAGTTGTCACTTGTGTAGTATATATTATTAATATGTGTCTGACCAAAAATGTTATGAATATAGTTCATGAAGAGACATGGAGTGGAAGAAATAATAGTGTCACTCACATGAGACTGTTTGGATTTGTGCCATATGCACATGTCCCAGATGAGTTGATGATGAAGTGGATAACAAGGGGGAAAAATGTATATTTGTTGGATACAGTGATGAATCCAAGGCATACAAGCTCTAAAATCCATCAACCAATTGATTCATAATCAGCAAAGATGTTCAGTTCATAAAATAGGAAGCATGTGATGAGAACTTGGAGAAAACACTCAATATGAAAACATGCGTACCACATGAAGACAAAGGGGAATTGACTACATCAAGAAATTCTTCAATGGTGACTCCTCATACACCTACACAAGCTCAACAAAGAATTCAACATGTGACACCACAAACAAATAAAAGGACAACATCACGCAATCAAGCAAGTGATTCTACAAGCACACCACCAATATCCGCAGTTCCATCTAATTCAAGCACAACACAAAGTGACATGTCAAGCCCATCTTCCGCAAGCATAAGAAGAAAAAATTTAGAAATTTAAGTGAAATTTATGAACCAAATGAAGTTGATAGTAGCGTTGGTAGGAATTCTTTCTTTACATTTTTTTGTCATGTAGATGATGTAATCAAGTTTGAGGATTCAATAAAAGAAGAGAAATGGGTTGCGGAAATGGATCAAGAAATAGCAGCAATAGAACAAAATGACATATGGGAGTTAGTGGATATTATTCAAGGAAAAGAAGTCATTGGAGTGAATTCGGTCTATAAGACCAAGAGAAATGTTGAAGGAAAGGTTGAAAGGCATAATGCAAGGCTAATTGTCAAAGGATACAAGCTGCAGCAAGGGAGAGATTATGCGGAGACATTTGAACCAGTTGCGAGGATGGAGACAATGCGTAAAATGTTGTGAGTTGTAGTGAAACATAAATGGAAAGTATATCAAATGGACATGAAATCAACATTCTTGAATGTAGTGTTGAAAGAGGAAGTATATGTTTTGCCACCACCTGGTTATGAGGTAGAAGGACAAGAAGACAAGGTGTATAGGTTGAGGAAAACTCTTCGTGCGTTGAATCAAGCATCGTGTGCATGGTGTGGAGCGATAAAAAGATGTCTTTTTAACTCCTAATTACCTTCACATTAATTGTCAACCCAGGGACAACTTTTTATTTCAAGAGTGTACTCAGTCTGAGGCGGCTATTTACTCAAGAGTAATGTTTTGCAGTATAGTGCTTAAAATGAAAAAGTAAATGAAAGCTGGAAACAAAATCTAATTGGAACAGCAAGAAAGTGAAATGTTCTAAACTAAATCATTCACTCAAACAACCATCAATCGAGGATACAGTAGCAATAACTCATTCCTCTGGATATTGATGCAATTGAAATCAAACCGGAACAAGACAATCAATCTGGGAATGAGGAAGCAATAACCAATGTTCTCTACAGTTGAGAGTCCTGCTTTAAAGCAATTAAAAGGAAATCGAAATTGAACTAAAGCTGCTATTGAAAGTAAACTAGGAAAACTCTTTAAAATCACTCTTGCAATGAATCAACAGAAATGAACAGCAAAGCTTCATCTAACAAAAAATATTTATTAATGGAAAGGAATAGCAATGCTAAAATACTAGAATTAAACAACAATCTTAAATGGAACCGAACAGCAAAACTAAGTCATTAGAAAGACACAGCAACTATAAATGTAATTGAATCAGCAACCTATCAGCATGAACATTAATCACAATTATTGAAGCAACAACAATCGTAGTTATAATTGAATAGTAACTTAATTGAACAACCATTGCAATTATAACTGAGCAGTAATTAAATGAACCATAGTCTTAATTAGATAGCGCAGCATTAGATCAGAATTATCAGCACGACATTTCAAGTTATAATTAATAATTCTATCACTCACGCAATCCAATTATGATTTCAATATAACAAAGCAATTCTGCGAAATGTTCATAAACAAAAGATTACTGAACAAAAAAATTTAAAGAAATGAAAAGGAAATCAAACCATCACACAAAGCATAAAGATATAATACAGCAGCAGCAGCATACTCCACCAGAGGCTGGGCCCTTAGCCGCCAGCGGATTCTGCTGGGTTACTTCAGAATGAAAAGAATGAACAGCAACTCCCAAATCATGTATTAATCAGCAAATTGTGGAATCATTACAACAGAAAAGGCTTGAGAATTACAGCATTCAACAATCCCTATCCTATCATGAATAATCCACCATCATTCTTCATCATTTTTCCATCATTTTTCATCCCCCAAATCATCCCCATCTCTGATCTCCGTTTTCATTTAAATAGAGAGAGATCAGAGAGAAGTTACAATAAAGATAAGTATAACATGATTTCTATTACAAAATTGGTTTGCTTCTAACCATTTGATCAACAAGAACAAGGCGAATTTGGCTTTGCAGCTAGGATTTGGAGGACAGCCGCAACAACAAATCTCAGAAAATCGTGCTCAAAGAACCCTGCGTTAATCTCAGTAAAAGCCGAATTTCGGCAAACCGTTCTTCACTAAAGTTAATTTGGTCCGTTCTGGACAAAACCCATGTTCCGGATTTTCCAGATTCTGCTTCATTTGCTCGAAATCTCAACTGCAAAACCGTCACTTCTTATTCCAACGAATTTCTGAGTTGGCACTTTTAATGATCAAATCTTCAATCTGGAAATTATCTTGGAGGCTAAAAATAGTGAATAATGTTACAACTGATTTATTAAAACTATCATTGATAAAATCATGCATAATCATCAATTTATTAGAAATAAAGGAGAATAAATAACATTCATTCATAGAAGCATAAATCATCATAAAATGGATTTATATAATAAATTATAATAAATGACATGATGAAGAATAGTAGAAATGGGTGGAATAAGTGTTCAAAAGTGATAATAATAATGGCATATTAATGGCCCAACATAGCCCCACACTCAATATGTTGCATTTCCTCATGCAACGAAAACTGAATATATTGCATGTCCTCATGCAACCCAAAGACAAAAACCCATGTGTTAACCAAGCAATAAAAAAATATGTTCATCTCAGCTCATGAAATGGATAGAACAAATGAATTCTTCCTTAATTAATGAATATTCACTTTTAGTAATCTTGATGAAGGCATAACAATTTTTATATTGACATTCAACTATATGTATATATGAAGTTGCAACAAAATATGATATAGATAACATCAAACTTCATTAACCATTTTCTCAAAACTACAAACCAGATTTTGTTGAAATGTTGCAAGTAAGTTTATAATATATGAATGTCTCTATGATCCAAAAATCAGACTGTTTTGATGCATGGATCATGAGATATAAACAAAATGACTGTAGCTGAGAGTGCATGATTTCCGAAATTTTATGAACCAATTTATCTTGAAATTGTCCGGGTTTGTATTAATGATACGTCTGTGTTTTCCAAAAATCACAAGAATTGAGTTCATAGTTTTAAAAATATTATGGAAATCAATTTCTACACTGAAATTGTATGCCTTAAATGAGAAAGAAAATAGAAAACATCCATCATGCGTAGCAATTACTCCCCCTCTCTGAAAAATTAGCATGCCCTCATGCGATGCTAGAAAATAAATAGAGGTGGTTGCTACCAGCTGTTGAATTCTATGCTTGGTGTAAAACAACATGGAATAAGGGAGGTGTTGAGAATGAATAAGAATAGCAATGGATGATAAAGAATATGAATGGCATAGTCATAAGAAAGAAATGAATGAAAGCAACACTCCCCCAAACTGAAAGATGATATGCCGCTGAAAAAGGGGAAGTAGTAAAGATGTGGAATGAAGGATGATAAATAATGCTCAAAATGGATTTCAGTAAATTCTCCTAAATTCGTACTAAATCAGAAAATTATGCTATTTTACCTCAAGTTTTACCTCCAAAAAGAAAAATGTGGAATGACATATATGGACTGGCACTTGTTGAAGCTGATGTAGGTAGAGTTGGTGCTGAAAGTGATACAAAAGGTGGAATCCAGGTAAGCACATCATGTCTGAAGAATTGTTCACGTGCGCGAGCCTCTTCTGTTAAGTGTAATAGTGTGGTCATGCTATAAATAGAATTCTGCCCATACTTGTTGTTTTCCTGCAAACAAAGCACTATTTGGCATACAATGTTCTTAAATCCATAGTGTAAGCAATAGATAAGATGCATGCCAAAATTTCAATCAGAAAAACTTATGTATACATGCAATACTAATATTTTGGCAAATCAACAAGTGATGGCAGAGTGCAGTAATCATATCGCATGCAATCCCATAATGCATACATTCCCCCCTCCAATTGGAAAATGAATTCCATGACCATAAAGCATATGAGAGGTGTTGTGCTGATGGCAAGGCAAGGGAATGAACAATATATCAGTGAATGAAGCAGAGTACACATATCAATGATAGGATAGCGGGAGTTATGGTTATAATGAGAGCAGAGTGTGTAAAGATAGTTATGAATAAAAGATAGGATGCTTTGGATTGATGATAAGTTATGAAAAAAAGAGAAAAAGGACAGCAATATGCCAAAAAAATGCTTTACTGACAGTATTCTAGCTGAAAATGATGCGATTGATCATAAAAAAATTTCTCATGCATAAAGGTTCAAAACAGGGAAAATTAAGGAAATAACTTCTCTGATAAAAAGAAAAAAATAAGAAAAGGGTATTATAGTAATAATTGACGATAAGATATAGCTTCAATACCATAAGCAGAGCCTCTGCTGCCAGCAGGCGTCCATAGCTTCGGCAGGGTTGCTTTTTAACCCATATGAGCCAGAATCCTCAATTTATAACTAGAGAGTTTCAGTGCTGTTCTTACAGAAGAGACCAGTGTGCTGGCGTGGTAACCAGATAACCACACTGCCATTCACTGGGATGTAGCAAAAGTGATCAGGCCGGCTCGTGATGAGACCTCCCGTTCCAAGGATAATTTGACTATCCAATGGATCATAACCCTGGTGTGGTGGCCATAATGGGAATGTCACTTTCTTACAACCTTATGAACATGGTAGGCTGGCTCGTAATGAGACCCCCTATCCTCCATCTGTGAACAAAATTTTGTTATTATTACACAATTTTATGATAAAAAGAGGGAGGCTCAGTACTCCTTAAGAGCAGGGATGGTGGAAGAAGTTGAACATGTCAATAGAAAAAAATATACCCATAATCTCATTTATTATAGACATAGAAGATTATAATCCAGAAGGGTGGAACCAGCATGGTATTAAGATGATCAATCAATATCATGTTCAACAGAAAACAATGCAGTAAAGTACTATATAAATAATTGTGTCCCTTTTTAAAATAATCTATCATCAAGGAGTTGTCCTGTTAAAGATCATAACGTGAATGATATTAACTCGCTTCAATAGAATCCATAATTCTTGTCCTTATAAAAATAGTGTACTTCATGCCATGAAGGGGAATCAGTAAAATGTGGTTGAAATGAACTAGGAATAGTCCCACAAGAGGAAGAAAAGGTTGCTCTCAAAAATACTCCCAAAGGGTTTCTCTTTTGAAGGAACAGCAAAAACACTCAAAAAGTGGTGTTCCATGTAGGGAACAGCAAAGGAAATGCACACCAAAAAGCAAAAATACACATAAAAAAAATGTGAAAATGCAAATGTCGTTCCTTTGGAAAAAGGAATAGCAAAAACTAAAAGTGTCGTTCCTTTGGAAAAGGAACAACAGAAACGCAAGTGCCGTTCCTTTGGAAAAGGAACAGCAAAAATGAAAAGTGCAGAAGTGTTGTTCCATTCGAAAAGGAACATCAAAACGTCAAAGTGCTGAAGTGTTGTTCCATTCGGAAAGGAACAGCAAAATGGACAATCATAAAATGCAAACATGCAAAAAAACAAATTAGCTGTTCACGACATTGATGCTGAGGATGAGTTACAATTTGAATGAAGCAACACCTAAAACACAAAATATAAGAGAAATTAGAAAAGAAACAACAAAAAACAGTATGTAAATAAATAAATTAAGTTACAACAGCTATGATGTTATGTCAAAAAAATGATTTATTCGAAAAATGTTTTGGCAGCAAAGACATGACATGAATCTTCAAATGGAAATCAATTCTTCATTTCTTCTATTATGAATCTGTTGGGTAATGAGTTAGATGAAATTCCTTTGTTTCGTTAAATTTTTTTTCAAGAATCACTCGTCCATAAATTGACCTTCTTTATTTTCCCAGGACCTGCAAAAAAGCGAGTGTCTACCTACAATAAAACATTAAATCATGGAGAAAGAGAGGTGATCGGGCTCCCCTAATCCAAGAATGATTCAAAAAAACAACAAGTAGTTACTCCATATAACAAATCCATTGAGAAAATAACAAAGTAAAATTTATTTGTCACCTGCGGGAGAGCAGTGGTCGACCATACTATCCAGCAGTGTTTTAATCACAACTTTTTTGTTTTTCATCGAAATTGAGTGATTCCAAAGCCAAATGAGAGCTAATTCAAAGGTTTATCTCCAGTAGCAACATTTTTTAGAAATTCAATGATATGATATGTCAATTTTAGTTAGAACAACCTGCATAACATAGTCATTTTCAATTACCCAGCTCAGATCAACAGTTAATGTTTTAAGCGTAACTTTTTCGTTTGATGTCGGATTCGAATGATTCAAATTGAAAATGAAATTAGATTCATTTATTTATTTCCAATAGAAACAGGTTTTGAATACAAGAAGAATTGATAGGTCAAATACTGTAAGGAACAACCGGAAAGACATAGTTTTAAGGGTGCTGATTTACGATAGATAGTCAATATTTTGATCATAAATTCCCCATACGATATCAAAAATGAGTGATTCCAATTGCATTGTAAACTCGATTCATAGGGGAATCTACCATAGTAACAGGTTTTAAAAATTTAAACATTTAGGCCTCCAAAAACTGACTGTCCCAACTCTGTTCCTGAGCTGCCCACTAGACATCCGGTCAATGTTTTGGTTCTAACTTTTTCGTTTCAAATCCAAATTGACTGATTCAAATTGGATTAGAAAGTAGACATCAAGAGCTACCTAGGGTAGAAACAGGTTTTAAAAATATTCACTTTTGGTCCCTCAAAACATGACTGTCCCAACTGTTTTTCCAGAAAGTTCATCAAGCCCGCAAGCCAAAAAAATGATATTCAAGAATTTTTTCAAATTGGTGATAAAAATTAAAAATGAGTGTTTTTAGAACTTATTATTTCTATTATGATTCATCTACATACACAAATAAATTGAAATATTTATCACTGATGTTGATTTCGATAGCGTGTTGCAACAAAAAAACAACTATTTTTATAAAAAAAAACAAAATGCATTTATTTATGTTCTTATTTTATTTTATTTTATTTTTTCACTAATCTACTGTGATTGAAATATGAATATGACTATGTATCGGAGTACTTCCAATGGAACCATTTTCGAAATAAGGCTTCAAATATATACATACCCAAATTTGAAAAATGCATGTTGATAAAAATTAGGGTATGAGAAGCCAACTTCCCTTGAAAAGATGTTGTCAAAAATTGTTGAAGTATAGAGTGATGCTGCAAACAAGTGATGGAATGAAACCAATCTTCAATATATCCTTTACTTTCTTGATTTCCCATAGCCATCATATCATGAAGTTCTTGAGCTTTTAAAATGACTTGTTGATGCATACTAAAAGAAACCTCATTTTCTTCCATAGCTTCTACAATTTTTGAATTTGAAACATTCTGAATCTCATTGTAAGTTTTCTCCATTGGTGCATGTGAGATAGAATGGGTGGGAATGATGGGTAAATTTTGCGGTTCAACATTGTAAGCATGTTGTACTGGTTTATTGTGGTGAGGGTGTGGAATTAGTTGAGCAGGAAATTGTGTATGGAATGGAGCATTGTGATGATGTGGTTGGTTGGGTTGAGTGGATAAATTTGATATGCAAGCAGGATGTTGTGAAAGAGCTGGTGGAGAATATGGAGAATGTGCTTGTGCTACAAGATGAGGGAGAGTGGTCATGCAATCATAAGGTGAACCATGCCAAACTTGTAGATAAGATTGGTGGTTATATTGAAATTGACATGGCTGCCCTAGAACATGAGTATTCCATAATGGATTATGCAAGTAAGAGAATGGAGAAGAAGTGTTTTGAACCATACCCGTAGGCCATGATTTCCATGGTTTTGACCTTGTTGCAGCTTCCTCACCTCTTTGATATGATACTTCCATCCTAGATAAGGAAGAGTAACCATCTATGGGCTGCTCCTTTCGGTCATGAGGGAAAAACACTTCATCAAATTCTTCATTTTTATGAACCTGCAAAACATCCAATTTTGAGCTTAGAGAGCTAATAAAATCAACTTTAAAATTTTCAAATAAATCATTGATTTCAGCTCTTATGTATCCTATTCTTGTAGCAGATTTGGAAAACAAAGAACAAACATCTCTAGAATTCTTACCAGCCTTGGAGATTCCTCTTGAATACCTTATGCACAACTCACAAACATCATCATATGATAACTGAAAAACATCACCTTTTCGTATCAGATTTAAGAGTTCTAAAAATTCATCTTTGATTCCTTTAAGAAGGAGTGTTTTTAAGATCTCTTTTTCCAAATGCTTATGCTTTGATTTTTGAAGGTTATAATGAAATCGATCTACCTAGTCCTCCAAACTTTCATCTTCCCCTTGTATCATACCGAAAATATCTTCATTGGATTTGCAATAGTCTTGGTACTTCTTCAAGAATATGTTCTTCATGTCCTGCCATGATTGGATGCAATTCCCACCTAGGCTCATGAACCATCGGAGAGCTGCTCCTTTTAGAGTAAGAGGAAACACTTTCAATCTTTGATCATTAGTACAATAATCATATCCTCTACAAAGTATTTCGAACTCAAATAAGAATGTATCCGGATCTTCATTTGCTAAACCATGAAAATTTGGTAAAGATGGGGGAATTATGTGCATTTGTGTCACTCCTCCTAGATCTTTGATAGGAAATTCAAAAGTAGAAACGTGAGCCATTTCTTACCATAATATAAGATGTTTTTCATGTGTTTCTGTGAGGCTCCTTCTTCAAATGTTCTTGTCAATTAGTTAGTGAAATGGGTGGTGCTTACATCACCACTTGAGTGAAATCATGTGATTCGTTTTTTTTTTTTTTTTGTAATTTCTATATTTTTTCTAGTCATTCACACAAAAATTCAAACATCTATTTCTACACAAAAAATTAACAAATCTGCCGGAAAGCGGGCGGGGGAGCAGGACTGTTACATGCTTCGTACGCAGGTTCTTACCTTCCGTTTTTAATACCCAATTCTCTCCTAGCAGGCACTCATCAGATTCACACTACTCTTTAGAAATGGCTACACTCTCCCCGGCAACGGCGCCAAAATGTGGAGCAATAAAAAGGTGCCTTTTTAACTCCTAATTACCTTCACATTAATTGTCAACCTAGGGACGACTTTTTATTTCAAGAGTGTACTCAGTCTGAGGCGGCTATTTACTCAAGAGTAATGTTTTGCAGTATAGTGCTTAAAATGCAAAAGTAAATGAAAGTTGGAAACAAAATCTAATTGGAACAGCAAGAAACTGAAATGTTCTAAACTAAATCATTCACTCAAACAACCATCAATCGAGGATACAGTAGCAATAACTCATTCCTCTGGATATTGATGCAATTGAAATCAAACCGGAACAAGACAATCAATCTGGGAACGAGGAAGCAATAACCAATGTTCTCTATAGTTGAGAGTCCTGCTTTAAAGCAATTAAAAGGAAATCGAAATTGAACTAAAGCTGATATTGAAAGTAAACTAGGAAAACTCTTTAAAAGCACTCTTGCAATGAATCAAAAGAAATGAACAACAAAGCTTCATCTAACAAAAATGATTTATTAATGGAAAGGAATAGCAATGCTAAAATACTAGAATTAAACAACAATCTTAAATGGAACCGAACAGCAAAACTAAGTCATTAGAAAGACACAACAACTATAAATGTAATTGAATCAGCAACCTATCAGCATGAACATTAATCACAGTTATTGAAGCAACAGCAATCGTAGTTATAATTGAATAGTAACTTAATTGAACAACCATTGCAATTATAACCGAGCAGTAATTAAATGAACCATAGTCTTAATTAGATAGCGCAGCATTAGATCAGAATTATCAGCAGGACATTTCAAGTTATAATTAATAATTCTATCACTCACGCAATCCAATTATGATTTCAATATAACAAAGCAATTCTGCGAAATTTTCATAAACAAAAGATTACTGAACAAAACAATTTAAAGAAATGAAAAGGAAATCAAACCATCACACGAAGCATAAAGATATAATACAGCAGCAGCAGCATACTCCACCAGAGGCTGGGCCCTTAGCCGCCAACGGACGCTGCTGGGTTACTTCAGAATGAAAAGAATGAACAGCAACTCCCAAATCATGTATTAATCAGCAAATTGTGGAATCATTACAACAACAAAGGCTTGAGAATTACAGCATGCAACAATCCCTATCCTATCATGAATAATCCACCGTCATTCTTCATCATTTTTCCATCATTTTTCATCCCCCAAATCATCCCCATCTCTGATCTCCGTTTTCATTTAAATAGAGAGAGATCAGAGAGAAGTTACAATAAAGATAAGTATAGCATGATTTCTATTACAAAATTGGTTTGCTTCTAACCATTTGATCAACAAGAATAAGGCGAATTTGGCTTTGTAGCTGGGATTTGGAGGACGGCCGCAACAAGAAATCTCAGAAAATCGTGCTCAAAGAACCCCGCGTTTCTCTCAGTAAAAGCCGAATTTGGGCAAACCATTGTTTGATGAAGTTGACTGGGTCCGTTCTGGACAAAACCCATGTTCCGGATTTTCCAGATTCTACTTCATTTGCTCGAAATCTCAACCGCAAAACCGTCACTTCTTATTCCAACGAATTTCTGAGTTGGCACTTTTAATGATCAAATCTTCAATCTGGAAATTATCTTTGAGGCTAAAAATGGTGAATAATGTTACAACTGATTTATTAAAACTATCATTGATAAAATCATGCATAATCATCAATTTATTAGAAATAAAGGAGAATAAATAATATTCATTCATAGAAGCATAAATCATCATAAAATGGATTTATATAATAAATTATAATAAATTACATGATGAAGAATAGTAGAAATGGGTGGAATAAGTGTTCAAAAGTGATAATAATAATGGCATATTAACGGCCCAACACATGGTATAGCAAGATATATGCTTATAGCTTGATGGATAATGGCTTCGAAAAATGTGATAGTGAGCCTACTCTCTACATCAAAGAGAGAGATGGTAAGATTCTTATTTTTTTTTTATATGCAGAGGATTTTATTTTGATAGGGAGTGATGATTCCCTCATTGTTGATTTAAAAGAAGTTATTAAAAGTGAATTTGAAATTACTGACTTAGGGTTGTTAAGATATTTTTTAGGCATAGAAGTGAAGAAAAAAGGAAATGGTATTTTTGTCTCTCAAAAAAAGTATGTTGTAGACATTTTAGAGAGGTTTACTATGCGGAAAAAAAAGCCAACGCCAAGTCCTATAGTGATAAGTATGTTGTAGACATTTTAGAGAGGTTTACTATGCAGAAAAAAAAGCCAACGCCAAGTCCTATAGTGATGGGGTTGAAATTGAGGAAAGAAGATTGCAGCAGTAATGTAAATCCGACATCATACAAAAGCATGGTGGGCAGTTTAATGTATTTGACCGCAACTAGGCCTCATATAATGTATGTAGTGAGTTTGGTGTGAAAGGTCATGGAGACACCAAAGGAGACACATTTGAAAGCAACCAAAAGGATTTTAAAGTATGTCAATGGGACAAGGGAATATGGTATTTTGTACACCACAACAGATGATTTTAAGTTCATTGGTTACACAGCCAGTGACTGGGAAGGAAGTGTTGATGACAGAAAGAGCGCGTTAGTATATGTCTCATTTAGGTTCAGGAGCCATCTCATGGGGCTTCAAGAAGCATCCAATAGTGTCATTGTCAACAACAAAAACTGAATATGTAGCTCCAACAACAATAGCGTGTCAAACTGTTTGGATGAGAAGAACGTTGATGTATTTATGTCATGAATAAGAGGGAAAACAACTATTTTCTGTGACAATAGTTCCACAATTTCATTATCAAAGAAATATGTTTTTCACAAGAGGACAAAGCACTTTGACGCTAAATATCGTTTCATAGGAGAATTAGTTAACAATGGTGAGTCAGAAGAACAATTTGGACACATCTTCAAAAAGCCATTGGCATGCAGATTTTTTTTTTATCTCACATATTGTTTGGGAACGGTCAATGACAACAATTGCGATTAAGGGGGAGTCTTGGAAAATTGATCTCAACCACCACTTTAAATTTTTATATCATATCTCAAGTAAATGCCTTTCATGTTGAGGATTGAGTTTGCAGGCAAGGACATGGGTTAAATGAGGTTCTGTTCAAGAGTACATATTACACATTCCGCAAGAGATTAACTATTAAATTCAAATTAAATTGATGAATGGTTGGTAGAAATGCATAGACAAGCATTTACTCCGCAACTATTCCACAACTATTATTTAGTGTTCACAAAATTCAGAAAATCAAGTTTGCCTTGTCATGAATTAATGTATTAGAAATGTATGTTTTAAATTAACAATCATAGATGTATTATCTATTGTGGAGGATGTAACACTTAGTAATGGAGCAAATTTTGGTTGGAGCATGAAAACAAATAGTTACAGGTTTTACAGTATGTTAATTCGGCAACTCTCGCGAATGGATATCTCAGTAAGAATTCTTGTTTTACTAGTGAATAAGCTTTCCTTTGTTTTGAAGTTATAATATAAAGTGTAGTTTCTGGAAATATATTTATGAAAATTCAAGAGAAACCACTATGTTTTACTTTATTCTATTGTGAGTACATTTGTTTGATTTTTTCTCCTAGTTGCTACTTAGATCAACTAAAAGTGTTACGTTGTTAGGAATGGTGAAGTGAATTTCCTCAAGGTTTTCCGCACTTCTAAAATGGTGTCACAATCATTCATTAAATCATTAGTTTGAATTTATTTGCTGTAGAAGAATAGCTTCAATTAAAGATGAATGAACTGAAAGGAAAATATAATAGATGTTAGTAATAGATTTCTTTAGGCTTTTAAGATAAGGAAATACTACGGCACTGCCGTTATATTTTTTAATAATCCTCTTCACAATATAGAGGAGTTTGAAATTTAATACAACGTCAGTTAGATTCCTAGAATATCGGAAATTATGAAAACAATAGTGCCATTATATTTCTTTATTTATTTTAGTTTTTTCTACGCCCTGCGTGAATCTCCATTCACATATAGCATTGCGAAGACCCAAATCATTATATGTCGTTGTCTACAACACCCATCTTTACCATCTGTATCTCGTGAAAAACCATGTACTGTAAACATGTACTGTAAACCATGTACTGTAAACCATATTTCTTTATATGTAGTTGACTATTATGTTTATTTTTTTTGAAGGGTGAATTGAATTTATATGATATAAGCAATGAAATAGGATTTTAAAGAAAAATTACAAACTTGGGAATCAAAAGAGACGTTTGGCGTATCATTTTTAAATTTTTACGAAAAGTCATCGATATCGACACCAAAATGGATGTTTTCATAAATGATAAAGTGAATTAAAATTTGACAAAACTACATACATAAATGGTTAGAGAATTTCGGTACTTTAATTCCATAATTAATCATCTTTGAGTTTGTGTCCTAATTTACATATAATCAAATAAATTCACTCTAATTATATATTTAAGTTAGGTTTATATACGTATGTATATGAGGATTATGTGTCAGCTTTAGGATAGCATTGTAATAAATATTTTGGAGAAGAATATAAAAAAGAGAAAAAGAGGAATTAGAAAAAAAGTAGGATTATAATGATAGCCCTAAAAGTTGTTTTCAAGAAGAAGGTGGAGATGGCATCCAATATCCTCACACTTATTTTTATATATGATTTTTTAATATTATTGGTTTTACAAGATGAGAAATATGATGGTAGGATGGTATACTTTGGTGGGGAATCTCCTTTGAGAATAATTGACTATGGTAGAGTCTTAATTCTATAATTAGAGAGCAATGGGATTAGTGGAGTTTTTCATTTTAGTTATTACTTTGGTGTGTAAATTTCAATCAATAAGCACAATTAACAATGCAGGTGGGTAGTATTTTCTATCTAACATTTATCATAGGATTGTTCCAATAGATATAGTCTTAGGTAAGGGCGTTCATGTGGACATTGTACCATCCAGATGCATTCACTATTCAATCTAATAGTTCTCTAATTTCTACGAAGGAGAGATCTATATGATCAACACATTTATTATGAGTACCTAAATAAGTTGTTTCTATGAGCAAGTTATTTTTTGAGAACAAAGTGTAATGGTAACAAATATTGGGCCATAAGGACCTAGAGGTATTAAAAACATAATATTGTTATGGATTGAATGATTTTGCACTTGAAATTGATTTTTGTGCAGAGTATATATATCAAAAACAAAACCATGCTTAATTAATTCTTATTCTAACAAATCCTCGGCCATACTTGGATTGAATTCATTCTAATTAATTTTGTAGACCTAAGGTCCCTTAAATTTCTAAGGGTTTGTATCATGTGCAATTCTTTGAAAATTATACTAAAATGGCATTAATATATTTTTTATAACTAAATCTATTGTTTTAATTCCATTTAAGGAGTTTAAAGATCTCTTTGAAAATAAGATTGGTGTGAAGATTAAGGTGTTGAGGAATATGTTGGTTATTTTTTTCATTAAAGTGTTGAGGACTATGATGGATAGTTTTTTCTATAAGGTTTTATAATATCATACTAACCTCCCATTTAATTATTGTTATTAGGCTTGGGAATTTTTTCCTATGCTTATGCATACACATGTTGTGGGGATACAGTTCCTCTATGGTTAAGGACAATGAACCTACACTATTAAACACCATCAATCCTAGCAAGTCTAATATGTAACTACACTCATATTGATAAAAACATGCCTTTGCTACTTACCAAGAGAGAGAAGTTGGGGGGGGGGGGGGGGAGATTTTTTGAAGGGGCTAATCCAAATAAGAAAATAATATTTGAAGTCTTCATGCAAGCGTTTAACCTAAGTTGCTAAGGAAAGCACTTCTTAACTTAGCACATGTAGTTCTTCGAGCATGGATATACTAAGTGGGAATTTAGTGTAATTCCTATCATTCATTCATTTATTCTATTGTATCATTCCCACAACATCGTAGATTTTTTTATCTCTACGGAATGTGTGACACTACTAATTTTATTGAGTGATAGTGCCCTTTTTCTTAGGTTTTCAATAGGAAAGGATAGAACCCTAGAGAGAGGGGTGTATGGATAGGCCTTGTTTGGGACTTGAACAATATCAGGAGACTCTAAAGGGTAGCTAGAACTCTTGGTGTCATAGTTCGAAGGGAATTGTTTATCAACTAACGTTGGAGGCCAAAAAGGGTAGTGACATAGCATAAGGGATTATATAGCTAGAGACGGGGGTAAACTGCGTGGGTTATGTAGGATGATAGGCTATCATTTTCTTTTGATTCTTACCCGTAACTCACGGTGACAAAATTGAGGGTATTAGAGTACTCCCATTTATGAATGGGTACTAGGTGCATATTATAAGATATAAATTCTTATTTTGTTAAATTACTTTACGTTATGTTATTTCTCATGGTTATATGTTGCTTATGCATTGTATTTATTTTTGCATACTTATTATCATTTTAGTAGTATATCATATGTTGGACACCATGTAGTTACACGAGGTAAGTATGAATATTGGTTAAGGAATCATAGGCTCTTAACTGATGATAAATAATACTGAATTCCTAGGGAAAGAACTTCTTAACTTATCACATGTCCTTTTGGGAACATGAATATACAAAATGGGAATTTATTGTAATTCCTATCAATCAATCATTCATTCTACTCTATCATTCTCACCACATTGAATATTTTTCTAGCTCTAGGGAATGTGTGACCCTAATACTTTTATTGATTATGCATGCAAGTTTTCTTAGGTCTTCATAGGGAAAGGATGTATCCCTAGATGGAGGGGTGTAGGGATAGGATTCCTTTTTTCAAACTCAGAAGATACTAAGAAACCCTTAACGATAGCTAAGGTTCTTGGTGATGTAGTTCCACAAGAATTCTTGATCAACTTATTTTGGAGCCCTAAAAGGATGGTGACGTATCCTAAGGGATAATATTGGTGGAGAAGGGGGTACACAACCTTGGGTTGTGTAGGACCATAGGGCATCCTTTTCCTTGGATTCATAACCCAAGCTCATGGGTGAGCCAAAAGTGAGGGTATTGGAGAAATGAGGCATATTCATGGGTAGGTGCATCTTATAGGATATGGATTTTTATTAAGTGTTAAATTTCTTTACCTTGTGTTATTTCTTATGGTTAAATGTTTCTTCCAAATTATATGTATTTTTTCATACTTATTATAATGTTATGGGTATATTATATTTTGACCACCATTTAGTTCCATGAGATAAGTATGAATATAGGTTATGGTACTAGAGGCCCTTAATGGATAAGAAACAAATCTAGTATGGTGATCCCTATGTTGACTATTTTTTCCTATAGTATTTTGTAACATTATAATAATCTCCCATTTAGTTATTGTTAAAAGGAATGGGATTTTGTGCCAATGCTTATGTATACAGATGTTGTTGATCTAGAGTGCCTCCATGGTTTATGTCAATGAACCTACACTATTAAATGCCAACAATCCTAGCAAGTGTAATATGTAACAACACTCATATTGATAAAAATATTCCTTTTCTACATACCAATATAGAGAAGGGTGGAGGGGAATTTTTCCAATGGGTTAAGCCAAATAAGAAAATAATCCTTAAATTATCCATGCAAGTGTTTAACCTAAGCTCATAAGGGGATCACTTTGTAACTTAGCACATGTCCCATTAGGAACATGGACATGAAAATTGGTAATTTAGTGTAAATCCTATTATTCATTCATTAATTACACTGTATCATTATCATCACATTGAATATTATTTTAGCTTTAGGGAATGTGTCACCCTGCTACTTTTATTGAGTGTGAGTGCATTTTTTCTTATGTTTTCATAAGTAAAAGATAGAGACCTGGAGGTAGGATTGTAGGGATACGATTCCTTGTTTGAGACACAGATGGTACCAGGAGACACTTAATGGTATCTAGAACTCTTGGTGACATAGTTCCATGAGTCTCTCTAGTCCACTTATGTTATATCCCTAAAAGGGTAATGACATAGCCTAAGAGATTATATAGGTAGATAAGGGGGTACACTACCTTAGGTTGTATACAACCATAGGGTATCCTTTTCCTTGGTGTCATAGCCCTAGCTCAGGGACGACCCAAAAGTGAGGGTCCTATAGCATTAAGGTCTATGGATCAATAGGTACATCTTACATGATATGGAATCTTATTACGTGTTAAATTTCTTTATATAGTATTATTTCTTATGGTGATATGTTGCTTATAAATTATATGTATTTTTGCATATTATTATCATGTTATGGGTATATTATATGTTGGAAACCATGTAGTTTCATTTGGTAAGTATGAATATAGGTTAAGGTACTAGAGGATCTTAATTGATGAGAAATAAACGTAGTATGGTGATGAATTAATACTATAACATATTATGCAAAATACAATTGAAATTTTGGTTGATGTGGAGCTCTGGTAGGCATAAATGTGTATGGTATTGAGACTAATTATGATTTAGTTTATATAATACCAAATGTATTGTATCAAACATAGAGTATGGTAGAAATGTAACATAGCCTAGGTGGTTTGGAGTTTTGATATCATACAAGCATAGAATTGATAGTTGTAATGTTGAATTAGGAAAGTAGATGTTGTATAAGATTTATTTACTAATAATTAAAAAATTTGAGAAAACTTGAGATATTCACACCATGACATGAGTAATTATGTGGGGATTTCTGAAAATGGTATCTTTGGTAGGAATTTTCAATGGAAAATTATTAGAAATAAATCAAATTTTGGGTTTGACTATGTTCGCATCAAAGTGCACAACTCAGCCCGACCAAGAGAAATGACCCTTTATTAACCACCTATAAATCGACGAATTTTTGGAGCTCATTTGGAGATCATTACATTAACACATCTTATTTGTAATTTTTAGAGAGACTCCACACATGCAGAGGAGAAGGAGACCTTTTCTATTTAACTGAGGGTTGACTTTTTCCTTTCTTTTCCCAACATTGAATTCTATTGAATGAGACTCTTCTTCTGTTGTTTGACCAAATTATTTAGGAGGCATAATATTTTGTGGAATATTTGAAAATGGTTGACTGCATTATTTCTCTATTATATGGAATCATTGATTAAGGTTGACTAGATGGTTGACTAGAATATTTGACTGAGAATTATAGGAAGGGAATTTGTTTGGCCAAGGATTTGAATTTTTTGGAAGGTCACATAGTTGATTGATTTAACTAAATCTTTTCTATCTATGTTGACCTAAATTTGGACTGTCATTCTAAGTATTGAACATAGCTTTGATTTTTATTTAATCGAGTTTTTCTCAGTAATTGTAGGTGTAAATTCAACCCCTTTGACTAGAATTTTGATTAGTAATATATTGCTATTTTTCTCTCTCATTTGAATGGAATTTACTCTCATTATCTTGGTAATCAAAGGTTTGATGTTGACTAGTTTGTGTATGCATAGTTGGACTAGGTATCCCATGTTGAACATTGATTGACCAAGAAGAAGAAGAAGGATTGATTTGAGTTTCCACCCTTGTGCAATTTTCCCTCGGTCTTTGAACAAAAATATTTGTCTCATTGTGCTATGATATATTCTATTGTGCATTACTATTTAGTTTTCTATGTATAGTTTCTTAACTCTTACTCAGGTGCATGAATATTTTTTAAGTAATTATTGTAGCATAGAACACTGTGAAAAATTTACATGTTATCATAGCTAAGGTGAAAATTAGCCTTCAAATACCAGAGAATACCCCTTAGTAATCAACTCTCTTAGACAACATGACTTCCTCCTACTTCATGATTGAAGAGAGGTTGAATGATGCGTCCAAATTGGTGGTGTGGAGGGATATATTATATCTTACCCTTCAAGATAATGATGTGATGGAATATGTGGAGGGTAAGGTAGCTGAACCTATTGCGAAATCGAGTGAACAAGAAAGGTGAGATCAGGGATAATAAGATCAATATTGATTCTCTTAGAGATCATCTTATCACCTATGTCTAAGTTGTACAGGTAAAAGGAGATGTATGAGAAATTGACTAGGATGAACGAGTTCAAAAATCTTTGTCGTATCATTTATTTGAAGAGTCAAATTCGTGACATTAAGATGAGCATGTTTGAATCTATAACAAGGTACTTCATGAGAATCTCGCAAATAAGAGATAATATTATTTCCATTGGATAAATCATCCTTGATAGAGACCTTATGCAAATTACCCTAGGTGTACTGCACATATTTTGGGAGACATTCATAACAAGTACTTGTATGAAAAAGGAGCTCCCTTCATTTGATGAAATTTTTTTCTCTTACGGTCAAGAAGAATCCAAGCTCATTTACAGAGGGAAAATTCAAATACAAGAAGAAGAGTAACCTACAAAATTTGCAACCAATGTAAGGAAATGAAAGGAGAAGACATTTCAAAATGAAGTCAACGAATCTAGCTCCAACATTCAATAATAATATAAGGGACTTTTCTAAATTCCAACGCTATAGATGTGACGAATTTGGCCACATATCCCAATATTGTACCAAAAAAAAAAAATTCTCATAGGCCTAACTCCAATAATAAATGAAACAATAAAAAATTCAAGAATAGAAGGAGAAGAGGAGGTCGTGATGCCCATATAAGTGTTGAAGAGACTTGTTGCCCTCAAAAGAGGTTTAAGAACACAAGGTGTGTTGATAATGTTGTTATTACTCAATCTAAATACTATCATGTTGTTGGTCTTCCTAGCTCGTCTTCAAGTATCATTGATAGTTGGCTGGTGGATAATGGGGAAAATAGACACTTTAATAGGTATCGTGAAGTCCTCTCAATTTGGTTGAGAGGGAGAAGAATTTGAAAATTATACTTGGGGATATTTCTACTCATCCTATAAAATGGTTTGGCTCTTTTTATTTTCATCTGGATTCTAGTTAAACTATTCATCCACAATATGTGTTGTATGTGTTGATGTTGAAGAAAATTTTTGTCTCCATTTCTACAAAGCGTTTAAAATTCCATTCATTAATGGGAAATTGCTTTAATTTATAAGAAAATATAATTTAATGTAAAAATTCACACTTGGTGTGAGAAATGAAAAACTATATATAGCTTTTGGATGACCGTTTCAAGTATTGGTCCATGATAATATTAATCTACTTGATATTTTGCACAAGATATTTTCTCACCTTAATTGCAAGAATTATCCTTACTTCATTAGGTGGGTCAAAGGATTACAAATATTCAACTGTATCATGAAGGTGTATGTTAGTTATGTTCTAGTGGAAGTAATTTGAAGGGACCAATCCTTTATAATTGTAATATATATAATGAAATTATTAATATTTTTAATTTTTATCTTTGTGGGCCCATGTTGGTGACATCATTTAGAGTATATGTATACTATATAATTTTTTTTTATAACTTATCCTATAAAACATGGATGTTATAATTAAAGGAGAAAGATATGGCTTTCAAAATGTCTAGGGACATCAAAGCTATAGCTGAAAATAAAGTTGAAAATAATATCAAGATATTATGGACAAAAAATGGAGGATAATTCTCTTCAAATGACCAACTATTTTTGTTAGAAAGCCAAGATTAAGAGGGAGGATATTGTTTTATACAACCCTCAAAAAAATGTTGTCATTGAAAGGAAGAACATGACCATATTATAAGCATCCAAATCCCTAATTCATGATTAAAATTTTCCTATGTTTGTATTGGGGGAAGCAACAAATAATATAGTATATGTCCAAAATAGAATCCCTCATCAAGCCTTGGGTGACACGACTCCTGAGGAAGTATTTATAGGTGTCAAAATCAAAGTTGAACACTTCAAACTATTTGGATTCCCTTTCTACTTTCATGTCCCAAAGGATAATATGTCATATCAATAGGCTTCGAGAATGAAATGTAAGCTTGTTAGAAATTGTGAAAACTCCAAAACTTACAAGATATATGTGCCAGTTCCTAGAAACATTGAGTTTATTCGAGATGTGACATTTCGTTAAGATGCTTCTATCGGAAAAATAATGTACTCTTTTATCCCTACCAACATTAAGATAAGAAATTATAATATGGATGTAGATGTAGATTCATTCAGGTTTGAGTATGACCTTGAAGATGAGCCTATGGCACCCATGTATCCTTTCGATCATCCTCCTTGTGATCCTCCTTCTAGGAATACATCCTTGTGGCTTTGTGATACTTTACAGGATATAGAGAGACACTCAACCTCAAGAGGAACCTGCATAGAGAGTAAGAAGTGTGTAGATATCAAGGATATATTGCATTGATGAGTGACATAATACAATATAAGCCTCACAATTATGAAGAAGCAGTAAAGGAATAGGTTTTGAAAGATTCCATGGTCGAAGAAGATTATTCCATCATGCAAAATGATCTATTGGAAGTTTTTCTGAGATGTAAGGGGAAGTCTATTATGAATTCCGATTGGATATACAAAATTAAACATGAATTTGAAGGTAGTATTGAGAAGTTAAAAGTGATTTTTATCGCTAGAGGATTCTCCAAGAAAGAGGGAGAAGATTATCGGCATACATTTTCACCTATTCCCAATACATTACCATCTAGGCTATGATTTCTATTATCACTTGATCCAGGAGGATCCTAAAATTTCTCCAATTTAAATGTCTCATTTTTCCCTAAAATACTGCCTAATTGTAGAGCTCATTGCACTAAATTCGGTTGTACCTTCGGTTTCTCATTTGGCCTATGGATGAAGGAGAAATTGTTTGTAAAATTTTATGGTGAACAGGTGAAAACTAGGCCTTGCTGGCCATTTGGCCTTCCCACTACTCGACACGTGGAGATGATCTAGTCAATGCAGGAAAAAAGGTCCAAGATTCAATTTTGGAGTTAGAAGGTCCATAAACTAATGTGTGGGAGCCTTAATGTGTTCTCAGTGAAAAAAGGAAACAAATCATATAAGCATGGTGTAAAGAATATTTAGTGCATATTAAATATATATTAAAACTATGGTAAATATAACGTTCCAACATATACAGCAAATGACAAAGTTAAAATGGTAACTATGCTAATGTTGGAATATGTATTAAAATGGAAAAGTTTGAACCATGTTTATGACATGAAGGTGGCACTAAATCAACATGAAGGTAAGCCAATAAGTCGCCAAGTTGATGCACCAAGTATGCCATGGGTGTTTGCCAAAGGTTGGGATGAGGAAACTGAGTCATATTGCCACGAGTCGAAGGTTGTCCACTGAATAATTGTGATGCCACATTTGGTGGTGAGTACAAAGTCATGATCCTATGGTTAAAAGTTGGAATTATTATTGTTACAATGAATGTATTTTACATGCGCGACATAAATATAGTGTAAATATATATATATATATATATATATATATATCATATGTTTATGTGCCATACGTTTTCAAACCATATCTGTGAGAGGGGGAAATAGTTCTTTTCCATATGTATATTTGTTATAATTCTATGTATTATTTATTAAAATTGGTGTGGGGAGGTTGTAACAAAAGAAAAAATGTAGAATATGGGTTAGACCATATTAAAAGAAAATGTGTTGATACCTTATGTAAAGTTCCATGTGCATTTTTGGGATTGCACCGAGTAATGTTTATTCACCTAAACCAAAACCATTTCTATGTATAGCCTGCGAGGCTCAACCCTAGAACTAGGCAGAGGCATTGTAAAATGTTTTCCATTATAGCAGTGTAGAGGGGAGTGAATAGTGAAACTTTGGACAAAGATTTAGGCATTCTTGCAAATGCTCTTTTGAGTGTATCTTGGGCATCCTTGGGCCACTTTTAGAATGGATACAGGAGTTGGAGAGATGACATAGAGGGATTATTTCTGATAGTAACCAACAGTGCTTGCGTGCACAGTTCAAGTGTCTAAATTCTATGTAAAGAGACCTTTTGGAGTATTCCTAATCTAAGAGACGCCCACTTGCAAGCGGACCCAGAGACGTAGTCCAGGAGGGACAAACTTTGTAATCAATGTTTCTTGTGTTTGTGTCTTTTATTTATGTTTTTTATGCTTATTTGTTGTTTTCAAGCTTATGTTAACGCATATTAACCTCTCCATTTCCTTCATTCACATGCATAAATGCATCCTTAGTCAATTGTGAAAATAATAAATCTTGTAGATTTCATATCACCTCTCATTATTGTTGGAGTTGACAAAATTTTTTAATTCTATAATCAATGATAAAGTGTACTTGGAGAAACCTTAGGTCTTTCACAAGAATTATGGGGAAACACATTTTTGAATATTGAAGAATTCCCTCTATGGATTCAAGCAAGTCTAGAGGGATTGGTCTGTTTGGATCGATGAATACCTGATGAATCTTGGATTCAACAAAAGCAATGTCAGTCTGATCCTATACTTCAAGGATGTCTATTTATTGTTTTCTTAGGGCTATATTTTTCTTTGCTTGAGATAATTTCATTTCATTATTTAAATATTTAATTCATCCCACAACATCATAACATTATTCAGCAACAGATGCAACACTACAGAAAGAAAAACATCTTCGTCAATGCATCAAAACATAAATGAACAATAGAAGAAAATCATTTACACATAGAGACACCATGATAGGTCAGAGACCAGGGAAAAACCCCACAAGGGGGAAACCATTTAAAATTTTCATTCTTATTAGATTTCCATTGGATGTTTCAATAAATAGAGAGTATAATGATCCATATATTAAACCACAAAAATATCTAGCAAAATATATTAAATAACATCCAAGAGATGAGCCCAACAGTGCAAATAATGAAAAACCAGATTTAGAAGCCTGCATTCGATTATCATCAATTGCGGGAATTCATGGTCAACTGTAGTCAACTGTAAAAATAAAACCTTAGGTTCCAGCTTCACGTAGGGAGATATATGCATGTGGTTGAAACCCTCCCACTGCACTCATAGGCTTCCATGTCTACGGTTGTAACCAAAAATATTTTATAACATCCTTTCGACTGAAAAATAAAAACCCTAATCACATGTACAATATTTTCACCATGCAATTTTAGACCTGAGTTTACTAACTTCCGTGAACCAACGTGAGTTCTGTGCGAGCCAAAACCAAGAAAGAAGAATGATTCATGATCTCCAAACTTGACTTGTATTTATGGCCATCTAAGGGATTCCACATTCTTAGGATCGACCTGTCCTTTTGTGCACATCATGGTTTCCATACTAAAAATATAACTTTCCTTAACTAAATTAAATTTTTACAAGGGATAGAAGGGGTCTTCCTTGAAGAGGTAGATTTTCGAGTGGAAGAAATTTGTCCTTGAGATGCCAAAATTAACACTACATGTTAGCTAGGGATATATTACTAGCTTCAACATATGTTCCATGATATGCATCTCATCAACACAATGTCACCATTGCAGATTTCAACCCATCTCTTCTCATATTTGTTCATCCAAACTTATATACACTCATCCTTGCTCATGTCTTTTCTTGTCTTGATAACATTGATCATATGATGAACACTCTAAAATATAAAACAAGAACAATTTGATATCATATGGGAGTCCGAGACACCATGCTCTAATCATCTGGAAGTGGGGAGGCTAGTGCTACTACCTGGAAAACATGAGAGAGCGTATCATTAGGGAGACCTACTCAACCTAAAACCACATGAGTGAGGAATATCAACCCAAAATATAATGACAATGATTAATTTAATATGGGACATTGTCACCTCATTTCTATGATAGTGGGGAAGTGCCTATGGGACACTGTCACCCCAAGTCATATAATAGGGAATAATATGTCTTCCACCCTATGTTGGGAAATAGGAGAGATACAATGTCTCATCCATCCTATTTACTATTGATATTACCAAAAATTACCCTCAACAAGTATGTGGTAGAACACCTTGCATCATAATATTGGGTGATATTCCTCAATTACAAAATGTAAAGATCACATACCCCTAAGCCCTCTTAACCTATTGGCAAGACGAGGAGCGATAATCCCAAGAAGCCCATATTTTGGGTATGATGGAAAATGGGGTATACCTTGCTGCACTAAGATAGGGAAGCAACATATTCCACCCTTTGAGTAACAAATAGGGACAATACCCTATTTTCCAGAGATATGTCAACCCGAGGAGCGCTACACCTCAATTTATTACACCGAGAGCTCAGACAAGTGGGGAAGATCTAGCTCATTGTCCTCGATCAACCCTGCTGTCTATAGATCAGAAACATATCAACATATGCATATTCGATGCTTTCTTAAATAATTCACTAAATATCTAAATCCCATTGTCTCATACATTACCAAGAGAAATTTCCCTTTGGTTTCCTATTCATGCATGATGTTATTGTAACATACTTGGTCAAAAATCCATGTAATAAATATAATAAAGGAAAAATAACAACCAAGGTCATAGGACACGTATTAGAATCTGAATTTTGGGAAAACACAAAGTGATGGGGATAACTTGCGATTATTAATGGCTATGGAAATTGGAAAAGGGAATGGTAGAGGATATGTAAAGGCAAAGCGACATTTATGGGCATTTATTTATGAAAAATAATGGAAATTAGGAGAAAAGGCGTTGGCTGAATAAATCGATCTTGCGGCCAAGATCGATCTCCCTAGTGTCAGAAGATAACCTAGCAACAAACAAACAAATAAGTTTGTATTTCTCTAAATACATTCATTTTACAAATAAATGCTATGAAGGTGTCAATCCTACCTTAGATTCAAATTCTTATTTGCATTCATAGAGCTTCCGTCGCATCAATAGTTCTTTTGTCGCAATAATATTCCTTCCGTCGCAACAAGAGTTCTTCCGTTGCAACAATGTGTCATCTATTTTTGCAACACAGTGTCATATTTTGTCGAACTTCAATAAAAAAAAAGAAAATATTAAATAGCACCTGTATAACAAATAATTATAAAACATACCTATCATAGTGATCAAGGAATCTATGAAATAAACGATCAAACGAAAACTTATTGAAATAAACAATTGAATGACAATTTATTGAGAAAAACAAAACTTGATTGTATTAATCTTAAAATAACGAACCTTACAACCTTAGCCTTGATGTTGAACAGGCCTTCCCGGGGTCCAAAGCAGGATTCTCCTCTACTTTGATAAGTGTTGCACTCTTCCTCCAGTAGCACATAGAGGTATGTGATCTTTCCTCTCAAAAGCTCAGCAGAAAGAAGTCTAAATCTCAACAGCACTTCAACGCAATCACACACTAAAGCTTGAACTCCCCTTGAGGCTATCCAATGCCTCGTTTTATAGAGTAGATGAGGAGGTTAGGGTTCCACCTTTGAAGGGATAGAATCCTCCTTCAAAGAGATAGGCTCCTCACATCAAGGGACTAGTTCCTTAAGGTGAGGGATGCCTGAACCTTATTAAAGGGTACTCATCCCCAAAAGATCTCATCTAGAACCTTCTAGAATTGACCAAAATTCAACTTTTTCACTTTAGTTTCTCGCTTTTTTGACTTTGGATGGGGTACGCAGGAATTACAAGAGAAAACTACATTCTAGAACGTATGTAATCAATGTATTACCTGCATACCCAAGCCAAGAATGCAGGCATGCTTCATGTTACCTGCGTACCCTGAGTTTCAGAGGTTTAAGTGGGTTTTCTTTTGATTTTAGGGTTTGGAATGAGGATCAAAGGTTGTAAGACTTGTAGAGGAGGCATGTATGAGTGTTAATGAGCTCATACAGTCAGCAGAATGTCAAGGTGACAATTTTTAATGCAACAGATTTCCCCCTAAAGTGCGAAGTCTGGAATAGATGGAGATGAAGTCTGTCATATATGGAGAGTGAAGTAATTTATCATTTCAAGAATCATCCTGTGGACACCCCGGTCGGAACCTGTAAAAACATTCCATACAAAATACATATATGTAAACATATCATCACTGAGGTAGGCATTCCCATACTTAGATAAAAAATAACTAGAAAAATGATTTAAATTTTTCTGATACAGGAATGATTTTCAATACATCAACAATATAGAATTATGTAGACATAGCATGGAAACAACCATATGTTTATGAATAGTCTACTATATAGATGAATAAAAAAAATTCCTCACAGCCTGGATGGTGGAACCTAGATCTAGGGTCTTGATTTCCGCTTCTTGAACCAGTACGATTCTATCCATGTGAATGAATGTGTCGAAGTCGAACATGGTAGAAACCACTTGATTACCAGTTAATAATGTAAACTGTTAACAAGTGTGAGAGTAACCACTGGTAATTTCTATGGCTCTCAAAGTACTCAGTACTATCCATGAAATGGGAATGAATGAGTTGAAGTCGAACATCTCACGAAATCATTCGATCAAAGGTCAACGATGCAACCTATCGTCGAAGGCAAGAAACCTACCATTGAGGCATGCAGATTTCAAGGTACTGAAGATTTATGGATCAACTTCCTAGATAATGAGCTATCATCGATAGAAAGTGATCTGTCATAGGCAAGCCCACAACACGAAATCATAGATCAAGTTTTGAAGAAATATATTGGCAAGGACTGACTCAGGGATGGTCAAAATGGATGACAGATATTTTTCAGATGAATGGTTTGTTTGAACTGTCCTCATGAACACATAACGACACTGCAGATGGCTTGGTGACAATTGACCCAAAGCTAATACCCAGAAACTGGCTGAAGACTTTCAAAATGGTTTGATTAACTGTTAGGCAAAGGATTTCCCAACTGAGGTGAACAAAATTGTTGTGTTCAAGAGTGGTTAACGGTTTTCTGAATAATCAAAATGTAACAAACAGGTTAGTTTTTCTCTATTTTCCCCCACCATTTCTGGCAAGTACCTTTTTATTTTTGACAAGCTTGAGGAGGATAACATTTTCTTGTTTATAAGCTCATCCTTCAGATGAGTCCAACTTAGTTGAAGATTCGAACCCTAAGAAGGAGTGGTTTGTTCCTATTTAAAAATTAAACAAGTCCTTTACTGTTAAATTTTAACGAGTCCAGTATAGGAGAAACTCGGTTTTTTTCAACTTTAGGGAGTCAGAAGAAAAACTTAAGAAAACTCCGTGGGTGTAATTTTTCATAAATTTAGTCTCTCAAGCCTAAAAAAGGATAAAATAATGCGGGAGAGAACTCTATTGACTGTAATTAGTCAACGTTTACCTTTTTCGTAAATAGTCCATTTCAGTCCGTAAAAGGGGTAAACTTATACTGAAGGGACGATCATTCATTTACTTTAACAAGTTCAAATAATCAAGTGCTTGGAAATATTTTCATGTTTAGAGAGTCTGAAGTGGGCTTAAAAGATGACTCTAGGGTTTCACTTTTTTCGTAAGTTTTAACGAGTTCGAAAAAATGATAAAAATGTACTCATGGTTTTCACTTTTTCGTAAGTTTTAACGAGTTCAAAAAAGGGATAAAAATATACTCCTCTGGCCGACTTTCAATTTAATTAATGAGCAGGAAAATATGGAAAGAACTTGGCATTTTCATGTGTTTTACGAGAATGAAAGATAGCAAAATAATCTCGAGATTTTCATGAGTTTAACTAGTCTTGAAAATAACCGAAATTGACTCAAGATAGGTTTCATTTTTACAAAATATTGAAACAGAGAAAAACTATGCTTCAGAGTAGTTTCACTTTTACACAAGCTTGAAATAGAGAGAAAAATGTGCTTGATTCCCCCTAAGCGTAACTGCTAGAACGCATTCCCCCCCAGCTTCATTTCATTCAACTAAGTACACTGCTGGTAATTAATAGCTGGATGGAATGGAGGTTCATTTACGGGATCATATGAAAGACCCAACCTAAAACTGTAAGAAAATTATGCAAAAAATGAAATAACTAACCTAAATATATGACTTAACATTTACAAGATCTATTCAAAGACTCGACTCAATTAGGGGAGGATTTGTTTCTTTTTTTAACAAGCTTGACACAGGAAAAGAACTATGCTCATGGCAATGTGTTTCATTTTTTAACGAGATTGAAACAGTAAAAGGAACTTTCCTCTTGGAAGCTTGTTTCATTTTTTAACGAGCTTGACACAAGAAAAGGAACTATGCTCGTATCTACTCTCTACAATCTACCTATATAACCTACTGATTCATTTTTTTAATGAGGTTGACACAAGAAAAGAATTGTCCTCATACGTGATTCATTTTTTAATGAGGCTGACTCAGTAACAGGAACTATCCTCTGACCAACTGATTCATTTTTTAATGAGGTTGACATAGAAAAAGAACTGTCCTTATACTTGATTCATTTTTTAACGAGTTTGACTCAGTAACAGGAACCATCCTCATAAACTACTTATTTCTAATCTATTAATCTACTTTCTACAATCTACCTACTGATTCATTTTTTAATGAGGTTGACACAGGAAAATAAATTTCTTCTTACCAACTGATTCATTTTTTAACGAGGTTGAAACAGTAAAAGGAACTCTCCTCACACTCATTGATTCATTTTTTAACGAGGTTGACACTGTAAAAGGAACTTTCCTCAGACTCACTGATTCATTTTTTAATGAGGTTGACACATGAAAAGGAACTATCCTCGGACTCACTGATTCATTTTTAATGAGGTTGACATAGGAAAAGGAACTATCCTCGGCTACATGATCATGGCTTCCAACTGGAAGAAAGACATGTCAATGGACACACCTCGATCATGGCTTCCAAGAGGTCTTCATCAGATGGAAGAATAGTTCTATGAAAGGAAGACATGTCAAGGGACTCAAAAGGGATAAAAACATCGCCTTCAAATAATCCCATAGAGTTTTCCATGTCAATTATCGGATCTAAGTCAAAGGAAGATGAGAAAACAGTGAGAAGCTCACTTACATCGGTAACTGAAAACATGGGACTAGTTGCCACATAATTAACCTGTGGCGGGGTAGATACCACTTGCGTATGAGGAACATTTAGGTATGTTCGATTATTGGTAGTCGAATCAAGACTAGGGAATGAAAGTTGGTCTACGGTCACAATATTGCCATTGTGAGGGAAAGACATCATGCGAAAGAGTGTCAATATGACAGCTTTCATTGCATAAACATAGTCTCGCCAAAGGAGTAAATTGAAATCCAAGGGACCTCGAACTACCATAAGATCAATACAGACAGTTTTACCTTCCAAAATAATAGAAAAATTAGGAAGGATCTCTAAAGGTTCACTAATGGTTCTGTTAAGAGCTTTTAGATTCTGCGTAATAGGCACAAGCTGAGGGGAACCCAAAACTTTCCAAGCAGTTGAGGATAAAATACTAACAGAAGCACCTTCATTTACTTGTGTGCAGTGTATGTCCCTACCACCAAACTTCAGAATGATTTCGAAATGGATGGAGGAAGGAAGACGAGGTTCTGTCAGTCTATTCCAATCAAAGGAAAAGACCTCAGTACTTGGAGGGGGTTCTGTAGAAACAGGTGAAATTCCCCCTAGCGTAGAAGAATTTGATGTAACAAGAAGAACCTGAGCAGTATGAAGTTCACTCTCTATAGGGAGAATTGGATTGACCGAATGTGAAATCGAATCGACCACTTGATCAACTAATGGATCATAAACCTGAGTGATATGAGTTTCACTCTCAAATGGAAGAGTGGGATCGATTGTACTTGAAATTAGATCAATCACTCCGTCAGTTGACGGTAGGTTAGGAGAAAGTTTACGGTAACCAGTTGGAACTTCTTGCTGTGGAACAGTAAGGTTTTCCAAAAATTTTGAGGCTTCATCCATGTGAGGGAAAATGTGAGTTTGATGACTTCCTTTGCATAACTTACAAGGAAACCTAAATTTACCCTTTTTCCTAGGAGCCTGACTATCACTGGTTAATGGATCAATGAAAAGTTGAGATTTTTCTGACCATACTTCCAAGACCTTTGGAATACCGAGACAATTGATAAGGAAGTGGTCACCCTTACAAAGCCTGCAAGGGTATTTTGGTTTACGATGCATGTTGGAGGTTTCATCAACACAACTAACACTTACAGCCATGGTTGGTTGGTTGACTTCTTTCTTATCTTGCTTCTTCCTCTTCTTCTTCTTCCCTTTCTTCTTCTTCTTAGCCACTTGGTTACTAGCGTTAAGGATTTTACCAAGCAAAGAGGAATAAATGTAGGAAGAAATATTAGGCGAAGAAGGTAAAGGGTCAATAGAAGGTTGGTGATGTTGATATGGTGAACTCTATTGAGGTGAAGCATCCGGTTGAGGTAGAACAAATGGAGTATTCGGGGCCAACGAAGTTGAAAATAACCATATCGGTAAACCTATTGTAAATCTAGGTAATGAAAAAGTAGCCATATAAGGAGGACCAACATTTCCAAAACAAGGAAAAATACTAGGATTCTCGTTAAGATGGGTTCCTTGGTTGGTTAATTCTAGAACAGTTGCCATTATATTCAACTTCAGTGAATTTTATTAACAATTTAAAACTAAAATTAACAATTCACAATTCACACCTAACAATTAAAATTCACAATTCACACCTATGGTCTCTAAGAGTAAAAACAAACAAATTAACACGCGCTATCAAATCTAGGAATCAAACCACACACAAATAGTAAATTCTCATACTAAAAACACCAGTTGGTGATGAAATCCAACATCATAGAATTTAATACAGAAAGGGCGGTTGGAACAGTTACCCCGACAACCTGCTTAATGAAATAGACTGGCACAAGTTTCTTCACAAAACCATCTCGAGTGAAGAAAACCCCCCAAAGAGTCCAAGTGAGTCTAGTCGATGTCTGCTCCAGGTACAGTGAGATCTTTCCTTCACCGTCACCTTAGGAAATAATCTTAATTTTATGGACACTAAGGTTACGAACAGTAACAATTACAACTTGGGGAATAGTCTACGATCCGATTCCACGCGTAAGGGCAGAGTAACAAAGCTCACTTGAAGGCTCCTCGACATGGTTAATCCGAGGTTTACCGACAAGTGACCCCAGGCTCCTTGACAATGGTTAATCCGAGGTTTACCGTTTGTAATGCGTGCAGATATTCTATCTTTGCCAATGAAACAGAATTGATTGTCTCAAAGGTTCAGATATGATCTTGTGATTAACTCCTTTAACAGAAGCTTCCCAAATTGTACCAATTACAATTGGATTTATTTCCTACCGCAAGATTTATCTACTTGTTTGTTTTTGTTTCTTTGGAAAGTTAACTACAACCTATTCCAAAGCACTAATCCTGAGCTATATTGGTGGAAAGAGCCCTAAAAATGTAAAAATTACTAGATGAATTTTATTAAGCGCTGTGTTATTTAAGCTGTTATTACTCAAAGGGTAAATGGATATGAAACCAATGGTGTTGTGACTCGACCCAAAACTGAATGTAATCAAATATGATAATGTAATATTTTCAATCGATGAATCCTAACTAAAGTAAGGAGAGAGTTTCCATTCACTTCCAACAATGAAAAAAATTGATCAATAAGAGAAAATATAACAAATTCTCTAATGCACTAATTTCATTAAGAAAAACTAATGCAAATAAATTCCAAAACAATTTTTTATTTTTGTGTTTTTAAAACAAGCATAAAAAATTCTAAATTCAAATCAAAGAAAACTAATCTAAATCTATGATTGATTTTTCTGAATGTAAACTATGCAGTTGTAATCTATGCACAATTCACTCATATTCTGAAAATGAGAATTCTAATTATGAAAATGTGATTTATGCAAGAGAATTCTCAAACACAAGATGATTCTAATGTAATCTAACAACCAATCAAGTGCAAGTAAAGAAAATTGGGTGAGATTTCCAAAGATCAAAAATTAAAAACACTCAAAGACGATTAACACTCATACACAATTTAGCGCCACCCCCCCCCCCCGCGCGGCAAATGAGGGGGATTTCTTTTTGCAAAAACAAAAGAAAAAAGATGGAAAATTGTGAAAAGACTGTGAAAAACCTCCAAGTAATGACCAAAGGAAATAAAATTAAGAATTTCTCAAAAAAGAGACTCAAAACACCCAATTAACTTAACGGAGATGAATGAGATGAGAAATTTGCTGAAAGAAACTCATAAACAAGGATATTTGACAGAAAAATACAGATCTGGGTGAATGCTAAGAATCCTAAATCAAATCTAAACAAAATTGAAAGAATAAATCTAAGTTTTTCAAGACTTTTAACAGGGTCTGCAACAATGTGCGGTCCCCAGAAAAGTTCAAGAAAAACAAAAAAGACTTCAAAACTTTTCAAAGAAAATTAAATCTAAGTTACCCAAGCCCGTAAAAATCAATCAAAAATCAGGAAAAAGAATTTTCTAAAATCAAAAAAAAGGAAAATCAAAACCAATTCTTTCCCCAACGGAGTCACCAATTTGTTGGCCGGATAAATCGATCTTGCGGACAAGATCGATCTCCCTAGTGTCAAAAGACAATCTAGCAACAAAAAAACAACTAAATTTGTCTTTCTCTAAATATATTCGTTTTAAAAATAAATGCTATGAAGGTGTCGACCCTACCTTAGATCCAAATGCTTATTTGCAGTCGTAAATCTTCTGTCACATCAGTAGTTCTTCTGTCGCAACAATAGTCCTTCCGTCGCAACAAGAGTTCTTCCATCGCAACAATGTGTCGTCTTTTGTCGCAACAAAGTGTCGTATTTTGTCGACCTTCAATCACAAACAAGAAAATATTAAATAGCACCTGTATAACAAATAATTATAAAACATACCTATCATAGTGATCAAGGAATCTATGAAATAAACGATCAAATGACAACTTATTGAAATAAAAAATCGAATGAAAATTTATTGAGAAAAACAAAACTTGATTGTATTAATATTAAAATAACAGAAGAACCTTACAACCTTAGCCTTGATGTTGAATAGGCCTTCCTGGGGTCCGAAGCAGGATTCTCCTCTACTTTTATAAGTCTTCCACTCTTCCTCCACAAGCACATAAAGGTATGTGATATTTCCTCTCAAAAGCTCAGCAGAAAGAAGTCTAAATCTCAACAACACTTCAACTCAATCACACACTAAAGCTTGAACTCCCCTTGAGGCTACCCAATGCCTCTTTTTATAGAGCAGATGAGGAGGTTAGGGTTCCACCTTTGAAGGGATAGAATCCTCCTTGAAAGGGATAGGATCCTCACATCAAGGGATTAGTTCCTTAAGGTGAGGGATGCGTGAACCTTATTAAATCGTACTCATCCCCAAAAAATATCATCTATAACCTTCTAGAATTGACCAAAATTCAACTTTTCCACTTTAGTTTCTCGCTTTTTTGACTTTTGAGGGGGTACGGAGGAATTACAAGGGAAAAATACATTCTGGAATGTAGGTAAGCAACATATTACCTGTGTACCCAAGCAAGGAATGCAGGCAGGCTTCATGTTACCTGCGTACCCTAAGTTTCAGAGATTTAAGTGGGTTTTCTCTTGATTTTAGGGTTTGGAATGAGGAACAAAGGTTGTAAGACTTGTAGATGAGGCATGTATGAGTGTTAATAAGCTCATACAGTCAACAAAATGTCAAGGTGACAGCTCTTAGTGAAACAAAAGGAAGGTGAAAGATCACAAGTTGCATGTGAGGAGGAAATTGAGGGAAAATAATGGGAAAATGAAGAAAATAGAGGCATCAATGATAAAAGGGTTTATGAGGACCAGTTGATATATTTTTTTTTGTTTTAGCTTGGATCTCTCTCTTCTTTCTCTCTCATACTCTTCGACACTTAGATTTTTCTTGGAGCACTCTTGGAGGAGTGTGGCATACTTTGGATTTGGAGCAAGAAGGAAAAAAAGAAGAAGGAAAGAACAAGAGGACAATGGGATCAATAACTATGGTTGTTTTTTCTTGCAGGTACCGACTTGCATGTACAATTTCCTTGCTATATTTGGCATTCATGGAACATGCATATGGTTTCTTGGTTGTGATTTTTCATTGCTATGAGAGATTACTTGGATAGACATTGATTTTGAATAGACCAACCATTTCCTAGATAGCCATGGTGTTGTGTGTTTACCTTTGTTTTTCTGATTGGTTCTGTTGTTGTTCCTAGAGTTAGTCTCTCAGTTGATGAGGAGACCAGTGCCTACACAATATTATGAGGGTATTGTGTTGGACTTCACATGACCCAGATTTTATATTAAAAATTTATGTAAAAAACATTGGTTCATAACCATCTCTAAATTTACATATATATAACAACCTCGATACCCACGAATCATGAAATAAGATACCAATCATATAAAAATAAGTGACGGTTGTTCATGCCTATGTATGCATACTTTCAATTATAGTACAGCATAAGAAGAAAAGGACATGAGAATCTAGCATATTGGGCTTAAAACAAAATAAGAATCTAACATGTTAAAAACTATATTGAAGAGGCAGAGAGTGGGGAAAAGCGAAATGCATAGATTTATGGAGCGCTTTTAAGGAATTCATATTCTCTTTTTTCAAAGAGCGTCTATAATAATATCTTAATAAAATGAATTCATTAACACAGAGGTAAAATCCCAATAGCTACAATAACATAAAATATGAGAACTAGAAACATAAAATAATTCACGCATTACACATAAGAATACTTGCATAATCCACATACGTTTGAGTCAGAATCATGATGAATGTATATTTCTTAATTCTGGAAGAGATACATTCACATACCCATAAATTCATAATTTACTTTTAGGAAATATACACGTTTTTCCAAAAACTATGAACACTTGTTCAGTTTCACATTGATCTTCTTATAGGCCCTAGGAGAGGGCTTGCTACCTTAATAATATTTCTTGATCTCCCAAGTATATACATAATTGTATAAAATTAAGCATGCCTAATAACACATTTTTATAACTCAAATTTAAAATGTCTGACAATAAACTGAAATTACAAACAAAAAGGGTAAAATTAAAATAAAGAGTGCCTCATTGGTACAATCTAGATATTTTAATTTACGACGAGGTTGTTGTGAAGACTTCGAAGCTTCAGTAGAGGGTATGATAATTTGAACCAGAGATGAGAAGGTGAAGTCTTCACATTTATTCCACATAATAATATAAGGTAGGGGTTCGTTACAATATCGACTCTATGCATCCCAAATGTGATTCAGCTCTAAGTAATCCAACCTAACATGGAACAACTATCTCACTAACCCGAGGAGGAAAAATGATTTTATTAGATAAGTCACTACAGTTTCTCCCTTGAGTATGGAAGCCTTCTCATGGGAATATTCCACTCTTCATTTAGCTTCAACCAATATTTTTTCATATTTTTCCCATTGCATGAATGGTCCTTCTTGATCCCAACAGACAGGAAACCCTACACCGATGAATATCGGAAACCAATCGTCGAATGCCTCCATCAATTTAACAAAAAACTACAGGAGCTCCTCATCCTTGACCTGAGTGACTTATTTTTGTAGCATACTCATGAATTCAATGACATTACTCAAACAATCCACAATATCAATTGGCCTCAGTCCTCTAGTTGGTCGCTCATTCACAAACTTGTACTATTTCCTGGAAATGAGAGAGTTCCTCGCTCCCGCTTCTCAGCCTCCTTCGAGTTGAACCCAAAATTATCAAACTATGACTTTATTCTCATATGAAATAGTTAATTACTCCCAATTTCTTCTCATCTCAACAATTATTTCATCCCAAATAATTTTCTTAACCTCCACCTAGAAAAATATTTCCCGTGAGTTTGGCGTTTATCTTTACGACCTTCTAGTTAGTCGCCTAGAAATTCTTAGAGGTGAGTTCAGTATCTCATTTGGCATCTGGTAGTTTCCTTTCATTCTTGGAAAAGGTTTTTTGGGCTATATCTAAATCCCTTTGTATATTTTTTGGCTCACCTCTGAGATTTTGAGCTTGGTCAACACCTTTGTGAACTTATCGACGAGGTTCTTAGGGTCCTCTTTCAAGACCACTATGTAGACATCAGTATAGAAATTTTCTTGTAACTATGCCATCTGCCTTTTAAGTGTTAATACTTCATTATTTCTTCCAATTATGCTCTAAATGAGAATTTCCTTCTCCACTTCTACTTGGGCGAGCTCGGGAGTTTGGATATGTTCACTCCCCGACATCATAAGCTTATTCCTTAACACTTGGTTTTCCTATTGTGTTATTTTGAGGAGAGATTCTATGGATTAATGTACTTCAGGATTTGGGCCCTTTTTTTTTCATCATCTCCTTATAGGTATGGAGTTGCAGTGTAAGGGCTTTGGAATTATCCCTCTCTTTCCTTAAACTGATAGTTATTTTTTCCAACAACTATTTAGCCTTATCAATGGTCATAGTGTTCCTTTTGAGTTCATTCTATGACATATTCCCTACCTTTTTATGTAGATTGACCTTGTCATCCAAGGGGACTGATGCTAGATCAAGAAAGAGGTCCAAAATTGTGTCTTGTGACCCTACAAGTAGTGATTGAGTTGATGGATGTTGCACTAATAATATCATATGATCCCTTTCTATATCCATTCTTGACATGAAGCTGGCGTAGTATTTTTATACATGAAGAGCTATTTTTTTCATTAAGTGTTCCATCATTTTCATGTTTCTCTCGTTGATCTCTTTTCCTATAGGCCAACTTGCTTTTTCACCAGATGAGCCCTCTTTTTCTCCCAAGACAACTGTCTGTGAGGAAGTGGAAGTTGTGGCTGAGGGAGTACCCTCTAGGGTTACCATGAAACCTCACCAACCTGACCCTCGGTCCACCAACTTAAAGATAGTCTCTTATTATTCTCCATCAACCTCCCCTTCAATTTGTTGGTTCCTATACTTTTTTATCACCTGCACTTCCTCCTCCTCCTCAATATCATCAACCGAGTCAATCGTTCTTTTAGGTTGCCCTTCTCTCGTAGTAGAGGTTTCGATCTCCATTTATGTATCCAAAGGCTAGAAGTTAAAGTTAGATTTCCATTCAATATCAGGTCTGGGATCAAGCATATATGTTGAAGCTTTGATATTTTCTCTCTATTGAGGAATTATCTCCTTAGCATAATAATGCCACACATCCCCTTGTTGGAATTACATTTCCTTGAGGACTTATGTAATCATCGGGAAGGCATGTCTTGATTTTTTGATGAAGGGGCCTACGACATTCACAACTTTAAACATGTACCCTTTCTTCATTGGGACAAAGTGTACCTAGTCTGAGTTGAGGCACTGCCTCATGAATTATAGAGAAAATATTATCATGGGCAGGAACACTTGAAAATCGTAAGAGGGAAGTTCGCAGCCATATATTATGATTTTTGTACGGTCCTGAAATAAGTACTAATCCCATATACAATCATCCTCACTAAATTGGAGCATCTCATTTTATTCTGGGAATATCTGAGGTGGAGCTATGCCTTGAATAATTTCATAGAAAATGTACATGACTGTTGATATAAAATCGAGTAACCATCATTGTCAGGTTTCTGGTAAATTTAGGTGGTCCAGTGAAATACAAAATTGGATTCCTTCCCTATGTGAGTAAATTTAGTCATGCCTAGACATTAGAACCTATTTGAATGTGTGAACATGAGAAGATAAAATTGTAATCAATAATAGTGGAAACTTGTTTAGGTGGTTTGAAGCCGGATCTGGGTTTTTATGAATGTGACCAAAAATAAAGGAATGTTGAAAAGGATACCAGGTTTCTTCATCAGGTCCAAAAAACTCAAACAAGCATTATTTACCCAATTGGTGTCATCTTCCCCTATCATTCCATATATTATAGACAGGATGGGTTGAACCGACTAAAAAAATAAGGAAAGGGAAAATTCAAAAGTTGCGGGGAGGCCCAACAAGTCTAGATGGACTTTCGTCATTCAGGGGGAAGGCCGATGAAATGATACATGAGGGTTACCTTAGTGAACTCGAGCAGGTCAAGAGATTTATGGAAAACAAGGCCTCTTGGATGAGGTGAGGGGTAATATAAGGTGTTTTTTTCCCTTAAGAGGAAAAAAAAATACCCTTTCTGCTTAATATAAGCTTCGGAGAGCCATGAGACAAACTCGCGGAAGTAGAGAACAAAGGGGGAAATTCTGTAATACAGGCCAAAGTTGACCATCTTGAATAGGTCTTCTCCTCACCATCTGTAACCCATAGGTCGAAACACTAGATGGGGTCACAATTGTTTTCTTGAGTGTCCATGAGAGGCTTAGGACCAAGAGTATATTTGACCTCGTGTTTTTGTGAGGTTTCTTGTATGGTATTTTTTATTTTTAAAATAGAGATGGAACTGTAAACAAAGTTGGACAGGAAATACTAAATACATGGAGATCGATTCGTAGGCTAAAAGTGACTTCGAGGGGAGTGGTGGAGGGGTCGGTGGTTTGAGAAGGGTTTCGTCCGAGCACCCAATTGATAGAATTTTTGAAAGATACAGACAATATTTAGGCATAAAAAGTGAGAGGGACAGGGTATTTTGGTAGAGGCTGATGATTGGCAGGATGACGTGGATGTGACATCACTGGAGTGATGTGTTTCTAGGTCGGGTTGGATGAGTTTTCTAGGTAGGTGGCAGAGATGTGGTGGATATATAATGACCATATGCATAATAACATTACCTCTCTTTTCCGCCACACTTTAAATTTTCCTCATGGAGCATATTTCACTAACACTTGTCATTGGTGGTCTGCACCACCTTTGAGCAGGTCGGGAAATCATCGCAAGGACACGCAGTGCCCACCCCATAAATGACCTCGACCGTTGATTAAGTGCACTGAATTTTCAAAAAAAAAATTGGGGGGGGGGGAGGGATGTGTGTTGAAACAGATAATATATGCACACCTTATCTTGCTAGTCCATCCCAATATCGCCCAAGCTAGAAATCGATTGTTGGTTCCACATAAAGTTGCAGAAGATAACCGTTGCCTATGCACTAGATAGAGTCTCAGATTTGATCTTTTGTAGTGCTTTTTGGAAACATTTGCGCACAAGACATTTCTACTATTTCCTTTGTCTTTTGTCTCGAACATGATCACAGAGGGGGAACTAGTCAACCACAATTTGTAAAAAAAATTATTTTCCAAGTGGAAAATATGAACCTATTACAAAATTGGCTCCATTTGGGCACCACATCTTGAAAATAACACACTGAGAACCTGCGAACTTGGTTCCTTGTTCATTTGGGCATGGAGTAATTTTCTTGAAAACGTTGCAGGAAAGGAAAGAAAAAAATATTGAGAAAAAATTTAATATTTACAAAAAAACAGTATATACAATGAAATAGGAGTACCTTATAGAATTGGAAGTAGAACTTGAGAAACTACCTGTTGAATGGAAGCTCAAGTACATCTCCTTCTAAATTATCTAGCAGAAAGGTGTTGTTTCCTTTCACATCAGAAATTTTGAAAGGTCCAAACCACAAGCGGTCACAATTTCCTTGTTTCCCTTTGTCTTTCTTTCCACACAAGGATTTCATCTTGTCCTGATAGCTAATCATTTTGTGGTTGACATGTTCCTCACTCTCCTAGAGTTCCACCAACTAGTTCATCCTTATCGTTAAGGTATTGGGTTCCTTTTCACAATCCTGCAAAAATTTGTCTGCCAACATTGCCAACTCTATAGGGAAAACAATAGCCTTTCCATAGATCAGTTCATATGGTGACTTACCAATGGATATATTAGTGGTAACTCTGCTTGACCACAAGATGAAACTCATCTGTGAGTTTGAATTATTCTGATTTTCTTCTATAGTTTTCTTTAGTATCCTCACTAGGGTCTTATTCGAAGATTCGGCTAATCCATTCCCATGTGGGTAATAGATGGTAGAGTGACCTGGAAAGATGTTTTTCTTGTTATAGAAGATGAATTTTTTTTTTATTTGAATTCTTGGGAATTATTTTTTATTATCTTGTTTGGACAAACAAGCCATGAGAGTATGTTTTCTTCCATGAATTTCATGACCACTACATATGTGGAATTTCAGGTCAGGATGACTTCAATTGAGTTAGTGAATAGTCGGTCGTTGTCAGTATCGATGTGTGTGACTACTGGATGGGGGACATATTTACTGATAAAATTGAGTCCCCATTGCTTGAAGGGTTCTACCGCATGAACTCGATTGAGAGGGAAGGATGGTAATTTTTTCGTTTGTATGAAAATTTGGCATTTCTCGCAATCTCAGACATAACCGTGGGCATCTCCAAGCAGTTTTTGCAAGAAGAAACCACCCTTAATTATCTTGTGTATAGTAGATCTCCAACTATAGTTCCCTCCATAGAAGCACCTGTGAAACTCATCCATCACTCACTAAACTTTGTCTCCCACCAAGCATAGGAGTAGGATTCCTACAGGATACATCCAATACAATTGGCCATTAGCCACAACAAAATTTTGAGACCGTAACATCAGTGCTAGATATTTCACATTGTTATAATTTGATGGACCTCTCAAGAACAGTAAATATTCTATGATATATTTATAGCAAGGGTAAGGAATTTCACCTGAATATTTTGTGTTGCTGTCTCCATTTGTACCTCTCAATCCAGATTTCTCTTTCCTGCGACAACTTCAACCAACAAATTTATCCCCAATGCCCGATAATTTGCCTCTGATATAATCTTTGCAAACCCTCATCCCTTAATATGTTTTATGGTTTTTATCTCCATCTCATATTCTTGTATTTTGACTATCCACTTTCCCCTCTTTCCCTCGTTGTCTCCTTGTATAGGGATGTATTTGACATCGGTTATGAGCACATAATCTATTATGCTAGACTGGGGAACATAAATCCTAAATGCATGCAGATACTAGAATAGGGCCTTACTCATCAAAACAATAGTTATTGTGTGAAGGGAGGCGAATGAGAATATAAAAAAGTGCTTCAAGCAGTTAGGGCTAACTAACAGATGTGCTTCTGCAAAACCTTGTTTCATTTGAGAGAAGGATTCATGACATTGTGCAGTCCATGTTATTTCATTATGTTTTCTCAACATCTCAGTTATACATTTAACTATCTCTGCATAGTTTGGTATGAACCTCCTTAGAAAGTTTATTCTACCCAAGAAAAGTTGGATTTCCTTCTTTTTCCTTCGGAGTGAGATAATATTTATAGTTTCTACCCACATTGGGTCTATCCTGACTCCTTCCTTCGCCACTATGTGCCTCAACAGTTTACCTTAATGTAGGGAAAATTGTGAACTCTTAGGATTCAATTATAATCCATATTTTCGACACTACTCAAAATCCGGTATTGGATCTTCAATATTCTCCTCATGTGATTTAGAGAAAACAACGATGTCATCCAGGTACACAACTAAACTTTTACTTGTCTCCTATGAATGCTATATCTATATCCCTTTTAAATGTGGCTCCTACATTTATATAATTTAAAGGCATTCTTCCATACATGAAAGTTCCCTAGGGCATGGTGAAAGAAGTCATCTTTTGATCATCTAGGTGTATTGCCACCTAATTGTACCCAGATAACTTATCCATCATGGACATTCAGGCTGAACGAACCAAATTTTTTAAGATATGATCCATATTCGATAGTAGGTATTTTTAGTTTAAGGAGGCTTTATTTAGATTCCATAAATCTAGATAGAGCCTAATTTATCGATTCTTCTTCCTCATGAGGAAAAAATTTTCTACCCAATCTTAATACCTCAGTGGCACAATGATATTAACCTGTAATAATTTCTTCACCTCCTTCTCAATGGCTGGGAGGAGAAGATGGTTGATTTGTCTCAATTTATGGTTGTGGGGTTTCACCCATTATTTCATAGGGATTTTATGTTGTATGATACTGGTATAATAAAATGTTTAAATCTTTATGACTAAGAAAATATATAATTATAAGGTCTAAATACCTCTGCCTGAATTCCTGAGGGACTTGCTTTGCTAATCTGATTAGTTTTTGCTCTTCTTCTGAACATATTTTATGATCTTCCACCTGTTCGTCGAGCTCATGTCTTGTTGGCTTGCAAGGTATATCACTATAGGTTAACAATATCTCCAAAGGTACGAGCCCCCTATGCATATTATTCCAACAATTGTAGAATCTTATTTCCAAAAATAGTCTCTTCCCGGCTTGAGCCATGTGTATATGTCATGGTATCTTCCTCTTGATCAGTAAATGAATTATAAAACTCTCCCACCATGTTCATCAAGCGCTTTATTTTTTATTCATCCATAAAAACTTGCCAATGCTTGACGTTGTCTAGGATACAATTTCTATACTTGAATTCAATTTTGTATCTTAAAATAGGATTCTAAGGAGGTTGGAAATTAATAGAGGCCACAACTAGCAAGTCAGACTTTGGGTTATTTTCCTGGCGAATGAAAATAGTGTTGAAGCCACGAAAATTGGGTCTACAACAAGGGGGATACCCACCTGGTCTAGACCTTGGTTGGCATCTCCTTTTCCGTTTGGTATAGTGGGTCCAAATGGGGATAATGGGACTAGTTTCCCAATATGTCTGTGTGTGTTGAGAATTGATATTTCCTTTCTAAAAGTTCCTAAGTGAAATGCTTTTATTCTATTTATAATCTAATAACATGAAATTGTATTATAATTAAACAGAAATATCTAATTCTAAACTAACCCGGGATCTAATCTTTCTGTTATGCGATCTAAAATGATTTAAAATAACAATTGGTATAAATATCATTCAACTGTTATAAGAAAATAATTCAATAAAGATAAACCACTTCATATAAAAAGTTAAATGAAATAGTTGTAAAAGACATATCGCATAGTAAGCTACTCATATATTAAGCATAAAAAAATAGCTATCACCATACAAAAGTGCCAAATGATAACTCAAGCATTCAAGCATTAATATATAAACAACTGAATATAAATTTCACTTTAACAGAAAGGCAGAAATAGTTAAAAGATAAAAGTACCATTTATAACTAGTTCTACTCATGAGCTTCAAGCAATAATGACTTATCTCTTCTTAATCCAACATCCACTAAGAGTACAAAAGTGCAACATCAGTAGTAGATATTAAACGCAGATATCAATAAATCATGTTCCATTCATTCATCAAAACCTCCTCGGAGGGTGCAAAAGTGCATGTTCTGAGGACAAGTTTTTGACAAATTTCAGGACCCTTCTCTAAATGAATGAGAAGGGTTTAAATACTACTAACTAAATCTAAAAATAATTTATTACAAAAATTTAGGATACGGTTTAAATGACCGTCCTATTTTTAGGAAAAAATAAAGCAAAATTAATACTAAATCTAAAATTAAAACTTAACAACTAACTACTTGTGAATCTATTCTTTGAAATTGCAAGCGTTCCGCATTTGTTTGAGAAGAGTAGGCTAGCCGACATTAGACTTTAATTTTCCTGTAAAAATGGAATCGGCAAAAGCTGGCGCCATCTTCTTGGCAGAATTGATGATACACTTGAGAGTCATGCACTGGCTGTGTGGTTTTACGAGACACACCTAGTAAGAATCCCAATTTAACTTTGTTAATCTTTTAATCGATTATTCCTTTTCTTGAGCCTTCTGTTTCCAGTCTGTCTGCAGTTGTTGTCCTTTCGATAGGTGCCCTGGAGTATATTCTCAGATCAGATTTTCCTTGTGAAAATTTTCATTTATGCAATCAATAACATTGTTTGCTATTGTGGCTGCTTCTTCTGCCGCTTTCTCTGCTTTTCTGATTTGTGCATCCCAATTATTAAAGAGCATTTCTTTGTGATTGTCATTGATTATTGGTGCACCTGCTCTTTTCCCCTCCTCTATTTCTTGCCAAGCCAAATATTTTGTAACTCTTTTATCAGTTAAATCATAATCATGTCGTAAGTCTACGACATGATTAGTGATTTTATCACTTTCTTCACAATAAGAGTTCCACAGTAATATTATTTGGCATAATATTTCATGTTGCTGCAGTAGTTGATCATTTAAGAAAATGGATTCTGTGATGAATTCTGTAAGCTTGGGATCATCCTTGTGCATCTCTTGCATAACCTGTAGTTGTTTCTCTTTTTCAGCCAAACTGTTCTGATACCCTATCTGCATTTTTTGGAAGTTTTGCTGTAATTTTTCAAGTTGTCTCTCTGCTTCATTGTTGGCATTGGCTTGTTACAGTTGTTGTTGCAGAACCTATACTTGATCTTCTTTTTCATTCAATAATTGTCGTACCTCAAATGCTTTATCAATGGCTGCAGAGCCATATGCCCCTGTGATCTGAGATAATTTAGTGAGATTTTCAGTTGGATCAGTAGTAGGATCTTGCCATAGGACGTCTAATTGTTCTGCATCACGAGAGAGCACATTTTCCAATTTTCTTTTCTTTCTTTGTCTTCTTACCATTGCCTTGTGTTGTGGACTATAACATACATCAAGAGGAGGAATTTCCTCTATTTTGAGCATAAGTTCAGAGGATGGGGTAATGGGAATATGTTCCATTTCTGAGACATTGCTAGCTATTCCTGTGACTATATTTTTTGTTGTCTGTACATTACTCACAGGTGTCTATGTGTTATGTCCTTCAATATTTATTAAATCATTGAATGTCTCCCATTCTATATCTAACTCAGTTCTAACTGATAGTTGTTGTACAATGAGAAGGGGAAGATTTAGCTATGGAGAGGTCAAAACCTGTTGCTGTGAAATCTCCTTTGACTGGGCAGTATCCCTTACTGACCCTTCACTTCTATCATGGTCATTGTTAGACATTTTAGAGTGTTCAGAGGTTTCTTTCCCGGACTTAGACTTAGACCTGTCTGTACCTGAACTTCCACTGAGACTAATACTGGGAGTTGGTTCCCTTATGGGTTCCAGGTGTAATTTATCCAAAGGGATACTATTTAACCTCCTTTCCCTATATATCTTGAACTCTTGAAATTCTGCTGGAGGAAACCACATTTGGGCCGAATGTAGAACCTCTTTCAGTGTGCCTTTTTCTTGGGACATGTCATAAAAAATATCATCTTCTTTAGAAAACACTCTTATTTTGACTATAGTAGTGAAACTTTTAGCAACATCATAAGGATCGAATGGTCTTCTTGGAAACTTTAACAAACGTAAACATGTAATGTTGTTTACCTCTTTGAATGCATGGCCAACATCAAATAGTGAAAAGGACCCACAAGCCACAGGTAATTGTGGCCAAATAGCCTTCTTTTTGTCCTTCAAATCTTTAGTCAAACCTCCTTCTCTGCAGGTCTGATAAGAAATTTCTCGTGCCATGAGTTTGTCAGGAACATACAAAGGTAAAACATGAGGGGAAGAAAACATTCCGAATACCCTAACATATGTAAACAATTCTTCTCCAAACCATCTCGCAACAGGAAGTATGTCTACCTCTTCTTCAGGAGAAAACCTTGGAGCGTCTTTACAATATAACATTATGTACAGGGGAAACATGATTCCATGGAAAATCTTGTAAAAATAGGGAATGAACTTGGAATCTCACAATTCTTTGTGATAAATATGAATGGGTAAGGGGTCTTGAGTCGTACATTTCCAACCCATTAAAGGAAACATTGAAATATAACAGATTGAATCCATCACATAAGAAGATAAGTAAAAAGGGGGATAAATTCTCTGAGAGATAGTTCTTTTAGACCGGTAATTCAAAATGGCCATGGCTAAGTTGTTAGATAATATCTTAGCCCAATCCACAATAGTAGCATTAAAAGCAACATTCAATAATGGTAGCCATTCAGATGAAAACTTATTAATGTCTGGCTTTCCAAAAAGCCTACAGAGCATAGCAGCAGCAAAACAATACGGAGAAGTGAGAGAACCAGTACTATACATACCTTGTTTATCCTTTTTTAGTGGTTTGTCTCTCCTTGACCAGTCCTTGGTGCATTCTACCAGGTTTTCATTTTCTTTGGAAAACTTCTCCATGAACTGTTTGTTATAAGTTGCCCGTGGCTCCGGAAAATGATACATGAGTCTCAAATCTTGTGGAGTAAATGAACCAATGAGTTTTGGACCCTGAGTCTTAAACTGTCTGTTTGTAATATCCGTGTTGTCCAGTACCCATTTAACCATGTCTGTGTATGGAAGAATTTTATGCCTCGCTGCTATCTGGTGCAAGAATGAGCAAGCTAGCTCTGTAATGGATGGATCAGAAGACCCATGTGAGCCTGCAGTAGTTGTAACCTACGTTACTCTGGGGTTCTCTTCCTCAAGTAGATTATACTACCTTCCCAAGTAGTAATACCAGAATCTTTGTTACAGGCTGTGTCTGTATACAAGGGCGTCATTTCTTTGTCTTTAGAACTCAGAGCCTTATCTTTCTTTCCCATTATATCCTGAATATTGCTTTGTATAGTTCTCTGTTCTTCGCTCCTGCAGTTTACGAATTAAGTGAGAATAATGATAGGAAAAAGGGCACGGGAAAGTTTTAAATGCTGAATATGTATAAAATATACCACCTTACGTGAAATAGCTCTTCGATCAGAAGGAAACTAGATTTCATTAATGATTGAAAACCAATTCATTGATTAACATTAAAGCGTATAACCAGGTCTCGGTTTATGGAAAGATTTTTTTCGTATCATAAGCCTAAAATATCTACGATAAGGCGATCTAGGATTTAATTCGCAATATTGCAAAATCGCAATATCGCAGATCGCAATCTCATGAAATTGTAATATCATAATAGTGCAATATCATAACATCACAAAATCGCAATATCGCAAAATCGCAAGAGCATAACATGTGACAAACATCCGTTTATGTGCTTTTCCATGAAATGTGATTTGTGATATGTGTCATCGCACATCGGTGGTTTGAGGTTTTTCAATGTAAGATATGATATTTTAAACATGCGATGCAATGAATGTTCTTTTAGTGCGTAGTTTCGCATCACAATCTCGCAATCATAGAATTCTGCTTGTAAGGAGGTATTCATTACCTGTTTGCGATGCCATATTTTTTTAAAGAATGATTTTATTTCATCCTATCATAAAACTTAATTTTTTATAAATTTTTCAAGGGATATTCTCCTAAGTCTATGATAGTAAGTTTTATTGAAAAAGGAAATACAAGCACTAATCAATTTTTAAATTTTTTACTAAGGGTCCCCACTTATTTAGTATTAGTGATAATACTAAATAAAAAGGGGGGTTGTTGCTGGCCACAAAAATTGGCGATTCACTCGTAAGAACCAGTTATTTCTATTTTTCTTTTGAATTTTCTAAACATTCAAAAGAGAAAATTTTCCAGAAAATCAAACTTTATAATAGAAAGACAAAGCACATTATGATTTAATCTATCAATGATATTTCGTTTCTTCTATATTCAACTTTTGAATTTTTACTTCCTCAAGCTAATCCTTGTATCTACATCAGTCAGTACTTGGTTTATAAATATAAAAACAAAGGCTTCTCTATAAATCAGTTTTAAATATGCTCGTTTGTCGTAGGTAGAGCCACTGCTTCTAGCAGGCGTTTATAGCCTCGGCACGGTTACCTGTTACCCAACAATGATCCTGTATCCTACTTAGAGAAATATATAATTTTCAAAGAAAAATCCATATCCACACTTATTTCTTTCATTTTCTTTTTATCCTTAAGTAACAATGTCTTGGTTTGGTAGCCAATTTATGATAGTGTCATTCACTTGATTTATAACTTTGCTGAACAAGCTGGCTCATGATGAGACCCGTTGTCTTTTGATTGCAATAATCTTGAGTCATTGCCCTGTTGTGGTATACAGTATTGGCAAAGCCAGCAAGCTATAATATCTATGATCATGATAAGTCGGCTCGTGATGAGACCTCTTACTCTTTAAGTTAGTGTGTATCATTGGATTATTCCTCGAACATTGTAATTTTCTAGGTGGGGAGGAAGTCATTGTTTCCTTAAGATAGCTCTGGACGACAATGGTAGAGTTTTTGGAAATAACTTTTCTATAGAGAATCTTCATTTTGTTATTGATACTTTTCATTACACTGATATAAAACAATTTCCCACTAAAAGTTGCTTTTTATCAAAATTTTCAAAGTTGAAACTAGTATCATTTATAGGCCTAAAGCTTTTAACTGTATCTTTGAATAATAATGATCAATTTTGTAGAAGAATTCTATTTATAAAAGTGAAAAAAAAAATCTAAAAGAGAATTTGTGTCTTTTTCGTGAATTCCAAATGTAACCATTTACAATTGGTTTTATTATGAAAATAAAGAAAACTAATCTACAAAATAGAAGAATGATCTCCTATGGAAAATATTTTTTGAGGATCTGTCCGTTAACAGGTAAAGACTCTCTTTTTCCTGTTAAATCCTGTAACATAAAAGTAGATGGACCTATGACTTCTGCGATTTGGAAAGGGCCAAGCCACATTCATTGAAATTTTGTATGTTTCCCTTTTTCCTCATGAGCCTTGTCCCATTTTAAAACTAGATCTCCCATCTGAAAGTCCTTTCTGGATATCATGTTTGAATCAAAAGAAGCTTTTACTAATGCTTGGTGATGAGCATGAGTTATTTTGGCCTGTTCTCGTTGTTCTTCTAGCTTAATTATTCCAGCTGTCTTAGTTGTAAGGAAGAAGTTGGTGCTTCATCAATATATTGAACTAAGGCCAAAGAAGGAATTGCTAGATGAGTTGGAAGAACCACTTCTTTCCCATAAACTAAATTAAAGGGAGAAGTGCCAATGGAGGCTTTCTATGTTATTCGATCTGCCCATAAAGCATATATTAAAGACTTATGCCAATTTTTATGATTTTGATCAATGGTTCGCTTAATGATTCTGATTAAGTTTTTATTTGTGGATTCAGCTAATCCATTTCCCTGTGGATAATAATTGGCAGAGTATTTAAGTTTAAAACCTCTCTTGAGTGCAAATTCAGTCATAGCATTACCAGAAAAATATGATGCATTATCAAACATTAAAGCAGAAGGTAAACCAAACCTGGTGATTATGAACTGATCTATGAACTCAATGATATGCTCGGCATTGGCCTTCTTGAGAGGAACTACTTCTACCCATTTAGTAAAATAATCAGTTGATGTAAGGATATACCTATGTTGTTTAGAAGAGTGAGGAACAATCTCACCTATTATGTCCAATCCCCATTGATGAAAAGGCTGCTCAATGTTGACTGGCTGCAGCGGCAATGATGGTTTCTTTTGTCTCTTAGAAGCAGTCTGACAAACTTGACATTTCCTTACGTAGCTATGTGAGTCTTTGAATAGTGTGGGCCAGTAATAGCCTGTGCGGAGGATTTTATGTGCAGTAGCATCTCTAGCATAATGTCCGCCTGATGGCCCATCGTGGAGTTCCTGCAAGACTTTTTTAGCTTCAGATTTCTCAAGACATCTAAAGAGAACATAATCATAATTCATTCTAAAAAGAACATCATTCACAAGCTGATATTTTTTAGCTTTCAACCTTAGAGCTCTTTTCTTAGTGTAATCGAGATTTGGAGGAGCATATCCATTCTTTAGATAAAATATGATATCAACATATAATGATTCAACGTCGTTTAGGCTTACCTCATAAATTTGTATCTCTACAAATGGCTTTTCAGAAATAAGTGATGCTCTAGCTAGTATTTTGCAAAAGCCTTGACCTATTACAACATTTGCTGGTTTGATTTCTATGTCATATTCTTGTAAGGCAGTAATCCAATTGGCTCTTTTCTCACCCACATATTTCTGTATTAAGATATTTATTACCGCTGGAAACGGTACTATGATTTTTGTATGGGTTTTAAGTAAAAAGGGTTTGAAATATTTAATTGCTTTGAAAACAGCATAAGCTTGTTTCTCTACATCTGAATAATTCAACTCAGCCCCCTGTAAATTTGAACTGAAGAAAGCAATTGGAGCTTCTACCTTGTCTTGATTTTCTTGAGTGAGTATCACAGCATATGATTTATCAGAGGAAAATGTATACAAAATAAAAAGGATCGGAAACATTTGGAGTTGCTAAAGATGGAGCATTAACAATTGCTTGTTTGATCAGATTAAATGCTTCATATTCGTCTTGGCCCCATTTGAAGTTTGAATTCTTTTTAATCATTGCTTGTAAATGAGATACAATTCTTGAAAAATCTGGCACAAATCTCTTTAAAAAATTAATCTGGCCAAGGAAAGATTGCATAGATTTCTTGTTATGGGGTAGGGGTATTTCAGAAATCTCCTTGATTCTGTCAGGATCAATATGAATTCCAGATTTTGACACTATGAATCCAAGAAGTTTTCCTTCGCTTAATGCAAAAAAGGATTTTTTTGGGTTAAGTGAAATTCCATACCTTTGACAATGTTGGGAGATTTGTTTTAAATATCTAAGATGATTGCTTTGTTTCTTGGAATATACAATTATATCATCCAAGTAAATTACCACTGATTTGTTAACTAGTCCCTTGAAAGAAATGTACATGGCTCTTTGAAATGTGGCACCAGCATTGATCAGACCAAAAGGCATCTTTTGATATGCATAAGTGCCCCATTTGGTTTTGAATGTGGTTTTAAATTGATCATCAAGATGAAACAACACTTGGTTGTAGCCAGAGAAACCATCTAAGAAAGACATTAATTCTGATCCTGCAACTGCCTGCAATATTTCCTCCATAGGAGGCAAAGGAAAATTATCTTTTTGGCAAGCTTTATTAAGATTTTGAAAGTCAATGAAAATTCTAATGTCTCCATTCTTCTTTCTAACGGGAACCATATTGGAAACCCATTTAGAATGTCGAACGGGAAAAATAATCTTGGCTTTCAATAACTTATTGAGTTCAGATTTGATCTGGTTTTCTAGATTGGGATGGATCTTTCTCAGCTTTTGTTGGACAGGTTTTTCATCGTTTATCATTGGGATAGTATGTTGGATGATAGAAGTGTCATAGGTTTTGAGTTCATCGTAGTTCCAAGCAAAGACACTTTTGTATTGTTTCAAGAGACGAACATACGCTAATTTTTCTTCAGGAGCTAGACCAAGGCCTAGATTGATATTCTGTCGTTTGGTATCAATGCCTAGATTTACTAATTCATAATTCAAAGTTGAACTTTTCAGTTTTGAATTGGTAGATATTTTGAATCGATCTTTCAAATCATAAAGGTCTTCTAATTTGACTACTGACTTTGGCATAGCATTATTAGTGCTATCATGTAGCAATTGTCTGTCATGTTGGTCTTCATCGATTATCTGATTGGTGTAAGATCCTTCAGATGTGAGGAAGCTTACAATATCAGGATCATCGTTGAAAATCCTCCAATTGGTAATGTTATCAGGAATTGAGGGTCTAAAGATTAATTCGATTGAAAATTGATCAGGGCTATAGTCTTCTGCAAGAATGAGCTTGGAAGCCACGTTAGCTAGAAGGTTTGCACTAGCATTCTGGAGTTTAGGAATTGATGAAATATTAAATGCTATAAAGTGTTCAGTCAGATCTTGAACAAAAGATTGATAATGCTTTAAATGACCTGATAAAAAATGTATAGTATTGCGTACCTGTCTAATTACAATTTCAGAATCTCCGAAAACTTGTAGATATTTGATATCTAATCCGATTGTTTTGTATAATCCTTGGACTAAAGCCTCGTATTCTACGGTATTATTGGTGCAATCAAAATTGAGTCTGCAAGTTAGCATAATTTTGTTTCTTTCTGGACTAATCAACATGCATCCTGCTCCTGCTCCTTCATTAGACTTAAAACCATCAAAAAATAACTTCCAAAATAAAGATTTATTTATAGGAGTATCTATAAAATTAACACATCTAGAACTATCTGTTTGAGAAAAATTTTCTATTTGAGATAAAACAGAATGTTCTAAGTAAGATGAAGTATGAGCATTGAAATTTCCTAAGAAAGAATCAACTAAATAGTTGCCAATGATATTATTGTTGTATGCAACTGGTTCATTTTCTCCTTCTAGTTCTGTTACTATGTATTTCTGATGTTTTTCTCCCTCAACCTTTCTCTGATTTGGTTTAACATTGTAAGCAAGCCACATGTGCAACCAATCAATTGCAAAGTATCCATGAAGTTTTTCTGACCAATCTCTGCTAAGAATTAAGCCATAAAATTCTGGAATATATGCAACTAAAATGCCGATAACTTGACATACTTTTGGATTAGATGACAACCTTATGGTAACCTGATTTAATTCGCCGATCACTTCAAATTGTGATCGATCTAATTGAACTATGCGTACAACTGATTTTTGCGGTTGAATGTTCAACTTTTCACATATTGATTTTGGTAGAATATTAGATGAAGCTCCAGAATCCAGTAAACAATTATGCAATTTTTTATTTAAAACTTCATAAGTAAGAAGAAATGGAGGAGTATGAGATCTCGACCTTCCTCCAATTAAAGCGATATTTTCTAGATCAACCTTACTAATCGCATTAGTTGGAGGTCTTCCCATCTCATGGGAAGCTTGAGAGATTATAGGATCGAGCAAAGGTTTTTCTGGTATAGCATGTAATTCTTTCAAAAGTACCTTTTGCTGGTGTTTTAACCTGCTCAATTCATAAAAAGTGATGTTAGCCCTAGTCTTCTTCATGTCTTCTATGATATTATACTCCATTTCATCTGAAACGATCAGTGTTTTTGATGGAGTTGATGAATCTTTTTGGACTGGGCTGGTTTGAATCGCCTTAGATGTTGTTTTATTGGATGCAACTTTATCCTTAGTCATTGAGCTTGCGCTCTTTGGCTTAGGAGTAGGGTGAGGAGGATCAAGTAGATTTCTACTTCGAGTGCTAACCGGGGGTGCTTCTTGATCTTCTTCTTCTGGGAGGATGAAATCCCACATACCTTTTACCTCTACAACTTCTTCTTCATCTGTAGTTTCTTCAGTAGCAATCTCCTCTTCTTCTTCTTCTAATTCAGCACTTGTAATAGCATTTGGTGGTTTTGAATTAGTTGAAGGGTTTCTTCTATAAGGCTTGAAAGAATTTTTAGAAGATGTTTCTGCTACTTGTTTCTTAATGTCAACCATTTCGTTGGACATGGTTTTCAGAGCTTTTTGCAATCCTTCTAAATCGAATGGATCTTTCGATTGTTTTTTCTTGGGGTCTTCCTTAAAAGTAACCTTCTTGGATTTTCATTCTTCTATCACATTTTTCTTTTCTAGAGAAATGATACGTTTCTCTACTGCTATTCCTTCTTTCATATTGTCAGCTAAAGTTTTTTTGCTAGCCCTATCAGCGAAGATTGCTATATTTGATGGTAAACAGAGATGTATCATTCACTTCACACTTCTTCGCTAGGCTTGGAAGCAGTAGGAATTTTATTTAACAATTTCTTGAAACGTGAAATAAAATCCTTGATGGGTTCTTTTGACTTAGCCCTAAGATCAGACAAGTCATTGATCAGTGTCGTTGTAGACCTGTCATCACCAAACTTAGTCAAAATTTGATCTTGAAAGATATCCCAACTAGTGATATATCCAGACGGAAATACCATGATCCAGATGCTCCTTGTAGAGTATAGGGAAAAAGTCGGACGACAGCATCTTCATTAGTAACTCCATTGAGATTTATGGACAACATAAAGTTATTTATATGTTCTTTCGCTAGCATGCCTTCTTCAGGATTAAACTTAGGCAGCCATTTTTTAGGATGAGCCGGTATTTGACTCAAGGGTGCAGGCCTTAAGACTGCCCCTGGGTTATTCCATGGAGATTGAGCCATCGCTGAACTACCAACAGAGGAAAGTGCAGAAGAAAATCCCTGCGGTTGGTAAGATGAGGGTATTACGATTCCAGATGTTTGAGAAGGATATGTGGAAGTTCCAGTGGACTGACGGACAATAGTCTGAAGTGGAGGGGTGGATGGTTGACTTCGGGGTGAAGAGTTTGAGATGGATGGTGATGATGAAAGAGTCTTGCTATCAAAACTTTTAGGTGATTTCCTTGCTCTCTTCCTTGTAGGTAGACGTAACTCAGTAGGATGAACATCAAACTTTCCACTTTGTAATCTAGTAAGGGGATGAGCAGGGTTATATTGCGAAGTCACACTGCCTTGAGATTTATCAAATCTTTGAGGTGATATTGAAAATCGCTAAAGTTTATGAATCAAAGATTCAACTTCAGGAGGTTCAATAGCAGATTATTCTGAAAAGTGAAGGTTTGTGGAAATGGTTGTTGTTCTTTCAACTTCTAGCTCGAGATTTAAAGATTCTAAGTGCGATGGAGAAGTAGGGGGAGATGGTGACGAAGATTTACTCTCAGAATGGTATTTAGATTTTTACTTACTTGCCATTCATAGTTCAAGGCCCTCCTTCTAGCGCCAATTATGTTGAAGCCCCGAAAATTGCGTCTACAACAAGGGGATACCCACCTGGTCCGGACCTTGGTTGGCAGCTCCTTTTCCGTTTGGTATAGTGGGTCCAACTGGGGATAATGGGACCAATTTCCCAATATGTGTGTGTGTGTTGAGAATTGATATTTCCTTTCTAAAAGTTCCTAAGTGAAATTCTTTTATTCTATTTCTAATCTAATAACATGCAATTGTATTCTAATTAAACAGAAATATCTAATTCTAAACTAACCCGGGATGTAATCTTTCCGTTATGCGATCTAAAATGATTTCAAATAACAATTGGTATAAATATCATTCAATTTTTATAAGAAAATAATTCAATAAAGATAAACCACTTCATATAAAAAGTTAAATGAAACAGTTCTAAAAAACATATCGCATAATAAGCTACTCATATATTAAGCATAAACAAATAGCTATCACCGTACAAAAGTGCCAAATGATAACTCAAGCATTCAAGCATTAATATATAAACAAATGAACATAAATATCACTTTAACACAAATGCATAAATAGTTAAAAGATAAAAGTACCATTTATAACTAGTTCTACTCATGAGCTTCAAGCAATAATGACTTATCTCTTCTTAATCCAACATCCACTAAGAGTACAAAAGTGCAACATCAGTAGTAGATATTAAATGCAGATATCTATAAATCTTGTTCCATTCATTCATCAAAACCTCCTCGGAGGGTGCAAAAGTGCATGTTCTGAGGACAAATTTTTGAAAAATTTTAGGACCCTTCTCTAAATGCATGAGAAGGGTTTAAATACTACTAACTAAATCTAAAAGAAATTTATTACAAAAATGTAGGATACGGTTTAAATGACCATCCTCTTTTTAGGAAAAAATAAAGCAAAATTAATACTAAATCTAAAATTAAAACTTAACAACTAACTACTTGTGAATCTGTTCTTTGAAATTGCAAGCGTTCCGCATTTGTTTGAGAAGAGTAGGCTGGCCGACATCAGACTTTAATTGTCCTGTGAAAATGGAATCGGCAAAAGCTGGCGCCATCTTCTTGGCAGAATTGATGATACACTTGAGAGTCATGCACTGGCTGTGTGGTTTTACCAAACACGCCTAGTAAGAATCCCAATTTAACTTTGTTAATCTTTTAATTGATTCTGCCTTTTCTTGAGCCTTCTGTTTCCAGTCTGTTTGCAGTTGCTATACTTTCGGTAGGTGTCATGGAGTAGTTTCTAACATCAGATTTTCCTTGTGAAAATTTTCATTTATGCAATGAATAACATTGTTTGCTGTTGTGGCTGCTTCTTCCGCTACTTTCTCTACTTTTCTGATTTTTGCATCCCAATTATTAAAGAGCATTTCTTTGTGATTGTCATTGATTATTGGTGCACCTACTCTTTTCCCCTCCTCTGTTTCTTTCCAATCCAAATATTCTGTAACTCTTTTATCAGTTAAATCATAATCATGTCGTAAGACTACGACATGATTAGTGATTTTATCACTTTCTTCACAATAAGATTTCCACTGTAATATTATTTGGCATAATATTTTCTGTTGCTACAGTAGTTGATCATTTAAGGAAATGGATTCTATGATTAATTCTGTAAGCTTGGGATCATTCTTGTGCATCTCTTGCGTAGCCTATAGTTGTTTATCTTTTTCAGCCAAACTGTTCCGATACCCTATCTGCATTTGTTGGAAGTCTTGCTGTAACTTTTCAAGCTGTCTCTGTGCTTCATTGTTGGCATTGGCTTGTTGCAGTTGTTGTTGCAGAACCTGTACTTGATCTTCTTTTTCATTCAATAATTTCCGTACCTCAGATGCTTTATCAATGGATTCAGAGGCATATGCCCCTGTGATTTGAGATAATTTAGTGAGATTTTCAGTTGGATTAGTAGTAGGATCTTGCCATAGGACGTCTAATTGTTCTGCATCATTAGAGAGCACATTTTCCAATTTTATTTTCTTTCTTTGTCTTCTTACTACTGCCTTTTGTTGTGGACTAATAAATATCAAGAGGAGGAATTTCCTCTATTTTGAGCATAAGTTCAGAGGATGGGGTAATGGGAATATGTTCCATTTTTGAGACATTGCTAGTTATTCCTGTGACTATATTTTTTTTGTCTGTACATTACTCACAAGTGTCTGTGTGTTCTATCCTTCAATATTGATTAAATCATTGAATGTCTCCCATTATTTATCTAACTCAGTTCTGAATGATGGTTTCTGTACAATGAGAGGGGGAATATTTAGCTATGGAGAGGTCAAAACCTGTTGATGTGGAAGCTCCTTTGACTAGGCAGTATCCCTTACTGACCCTTCACTTCTATCATGGTCATTGTCAGAGATTTTAGAGTGTTCAGAGGTTTCTTTCCTGAACTTAGACTTAGACCTATCTGTACCTGAACTTACACTGACATAATATTGGGAGTTGGTTCCCTTATGGGTTACAGGCATAATTTATCCAAAGGGATACTAGTTAACCTCCTTCCCTTGTATATCTTGAACTCTTGAAATTCTGCTGGAGGAAACCACATTTGGGCTGAATGTAGAACCTCATTAAGTGTGCCTTTTTCTTGGAACATGTCATCAAAAATATCATCTTCTTTAGAAAACACTCTTATTTTGACTGTAGTAATGAAATTTTTAGCAACATCATAAGGATCGAACAGTCTTCTTGGAAACTTGAACAAACGTATTCAGGTAATGTTGTTTACTTCTTTGAATGCATGGCCAACATCAAATAGTGAAAAGCCCCACAGGCCACGGGAAATTGTGGCCAAATAGCCTTCTTTTTTAGCTTCAAATCTTTAGTCAAACCTCCTTCTCCGCAGGTTTGATAAGTAATTTCTAGTGCCATGAATTTGTTAGGAACATACAAAGGTAAAACATGAGGGGAAGAAAAACTTCCAAATACCCTAACATATGTAAACAATTCTTCTCCAAACCATCTCGCAACAAGAAGTATGTCTATCTCTGATTCAGGAGAAAACCTTGGAGCGTCTTTATCATATAACATTCTGTACAGGGGCAACATGATTCCATGGAAAATAGTGTAAAAATAGGGAATGAACTTAGAATCCCACAATTCTTTGTGATAAATATGAATGGGTAAGGGGTCTTGAGTCGTCCATTTCCAACCCATTAAAGGAAACTTGGAAATATAATAGATTGAATCCATCACATAAGCAGATAAGTAAAAAGGGGGATAAATTCTCTGAGAAACAGTTCTTTTAGACCGGTAATTCAAAATGGCCATGGCTAAGTTGTCAAATAATATCTTATCCCAATCCACAATAGTAACATTAACAGTAGCATTCAATAATGGTAGCCATTTAGATGAAAAATTATTAATGTCTGGATTTCCAAAAAGCCTACAGATCATAGCAGCAGCAAAACAATACGGAGAAGTGAGAGAACCAGTACTATACATACCATGTTTATCTTTTTTTAGTGGTTCGTCTCTCCTTGACCAGTCCTTGGTGCATTTTGCCAGGTTTTCATTTTCTTTGGAAAAATTCTCCATGAACTGTTTGTTATAAGTCGCCTGTGGCTCTGGCAAATGATACATGAGTCTCAAATCTTGTGGAGTAAATGAACCAATGAATTTTTGACCCTGAGTCTTAAACTATCTGTTTGTAATATCCGTGCTGTCTAGTACCCATTTAACCATGTCTGCGTATGGAAGAATTTTAGCCCTCACTGCTATCTGGTGCAAGAATGAGCAAGCTAGCTCTGTAATGGATGCATCAGAAGACCCATGTGAGCCTGCAGTAGCTGTAACCTCCATTACTCTGGGGTTCTCTTCCTCAAGTATATTATACATGCCTTCCCAAGTAGTAATACCAGCATCTTTGTTACAGGCGGTGTCTGTATACAAGGGCATCATTTCTTTGTCTTTAGAACTCATAGCCTTGTCTTTCTTTCCCATTATATCCTAAATATTGATTTTTATAGTTCTTTGTTCTTCGCTCCTGCAGTTTACGAATTAAGTGAGAATAATGATAGGAAAAAGGTGACGGGAAAGTTTTAAATGTTGAAGACGTATAAAATATACCACATTACGTGAAATAGCTCTTTTATCAGAATGAAACCATATTTCATTAATGATTGACAACCAATTCATTGGTTAACATTAAAGCGCATAACTAGGTCTCGGTTTATGGAAATATTTTTTTCGTATAATGAGACTTAAATATCTGCGATAAGGGGATCTACGATTTTCTTTGCAATATCGCAAAATCGCAATATCGCAGATCGCAATCTCATGAAATTTTAATATCATAATAGCGCAATATCATAACATCGCAAAATCGCAAAATCGCAAGAGCATAACATATGACAAACATCCGTTAATGTATTTTTTCGCGAAACACGATTTGCGATATGTGTCATTGCACATTGGTGGTTTGAGGTTTTTCAATGCAAGATATGACATTTGAAGCATGCGATGCGATGAATGTTCTTTGAGTGCGTAGTTTCGCATTGCAATCTCGCAATCTTAGAATTCCGCTTGTAAGGAGGTATTCATTACCTATTTGCGATGTGATATTTCTTTAAAGAATGATTTTATTTCATCCTATCATAAAACTTAAGTTTTTATAGATTTTTCAAGGGGTATTTTCCTAAGTCTATGATTGTAAGTTTTATTGAAAAAGAAAATACAAGCACTAATCGATTTTTTAAATTTTTTACTAAGGGTCCCCACTTATTTAGTATTAGTGATAATACTAAATAAAAAGGGGGGTTGTTGCTGGCCACAACAACTAGATATTAAAAGGAAATAATAAATTATCTATTATATCCCATGGCTTATTTTTGTATACCCTTAGCCTTAGG